>JAJAGP010005022.1:0-39151 GCA_025084515.1 Ancistrus triradiatus | reverse complement strand
ATGAGATCTTGGTCAACCATGGTGAAGTTTGGACTCTGACTGTTTGAGACTGTGGACAGGTGTCTTTTATACATATAACGAGTTCAAACAGGTGCCATTAATACAGATAACAGGTCTGTGAGAGCCAGAAATCTTGCTTGTTTGTGGGTGACCAAATACTTATTTTTCATCATGATTTACAACTAAATTCTTTAAACATCCTACAATGTGATTTCCTGGATTTTTTTTCTTCTCATTTTGTCTCTCATAAATGAAGTGTACTTCATCTTTCTAAGTAGGAGAACTTGCACAATCAGTGGCTGACTAAATACTTTTTTGCCCCACTGTATATGTGTGTGTATACAATGTGGTAAAACGTGGACCTTTGGCTCGCAAGTTTGTGAGTTTGTGTGGGGGCATGACAGAAAGAAGGAGAAGTAAAGATTAGAGGATCATTAAAAGGAATTTCTCAGCCCCAAAATGCCCTAAACCCACTTCTTGGCCAGCTCAGTCTTGTCAGCTGATTTGGCTTTGTGGAAATTTCTGGGTGGGTTCTTAACTTATTGGAACATGCTCACCTTTCCCAAAACTGGAAAACGCTTCAGTGTGGTGGGTCACTTTACTTGAAAACATTTATTTCTACTCTGGTATACATTTTCAGTGTTATGGATAGAACTATAGATATAAGCTTTCTTGGGATGTAAGAATGGCAGATGCTGAAATGTGTATCCATGACTTGCACAAGGTAAGACATAAAAAGATTTATTAAATATATCCAAGATTCCAAGGCTTCATCTAGTCTAAACTACTATTTGCCCTTTGACTGTCCCAGAATGTATTTTGCAATCCCGCATTTGAGCCTGATGGTGAGTGTGATGAAATAAAAGAAATATATAAGGTTGTCATATCCTCAGAACCAATCAAGGCTGCTGCACCACGTAAGTACATGAGCATAAAATCTCTCAGCAAAAACATTATATATGACCAGGCATCATGTTTGTTTGTCTTTTTATTTTGTTTCGTAGAATTATAGGATTTTATCATTACTAGATGCATAAAATATGTATAACATCTCTGAATGACCTCTGAAATATTGACATCTGTTTCTATTTCTCTTGCTTGCTCTTTGGGGTATTGCAGGAGATGATAGCATGTTCAGCCTGTGTGTGTTGTGTGTGAGAGGGCAAGGGTGTAGCTGGGGAGTGGTTGCTGCTTCTGCAGTTGCGCTACTGTTGTTGGCAATCTTGGGCGTCACACTAGCACTTGTGCTCACACGTGAGTGACGAGCCCTTTTACTTCTTTTGCATTAAAGTGACACTTTACTTTGAAGGGGTGACTTACCACATTTTTAGGTGATTCATGCTACTTTGTCTCTTGACTATTAAACATTTCCCCAGTTAACACTCTTCATCATTTGTGCTACAGTAGCCCAAGTGGACCGATTATGACCTTGTTTGCACTTTGTGTTTAAATGCGTCTTGAATCTATATTATATCTGAATAAGTTTTTAAAAGCATGCATTTACACTTACAATACAATAGTCAAATGTGTCTCCAGTCAGCTAAATTGAAACCTGATTGCTGTGTCCTGTGTAATATCAGTTCATAACAATTTTTTGTTTGCAAAATTGTTTGTTTGTAACATCAAATGTCACAATTTTTACAAAATCACAACTTTTTTAACTAAGAGGAAGGCGGGTTAATATTTTGAATTAGTCAGCTGTTAAAGGTGATTATACAACAGTTTGTTCCGACCTTACAATGTGATTGGCTGAGTTCTCACTACTTATCACACCAAAACGGTATCACTCCGCTCACGCGTTGCCATGTTATGACAAGCTTTATGTACGCAAACATATACCATATACAAATAACACAATAACCCTAAATAAGGCTTGCTCAGTTTGGGATTGGTCTTAGATAATTGACGATAATATATCTGACTTTAACTTGACTTAGACAAGCATTTCTATGTGGCTAAGCTCTACTCATATTCAATCCAGATACTCAAAATGCATGAGAGAACCTAGTGTAAACAAGGTTCCAGTTTCTTAACTGTAAACAGCACAAATGTTAATGTTAGTATAATACTGTATACATTATATTACTCATGTACAGTATTTCAATAGTACGGTGAAATTACTGTACATGTTCTACTATGTATGCTTTGTTTTACAGACATAAATGCACACCCGTTTGATGAAGGAGTGCTACCGCTAAACTCCTGGATTGGAGACACCATTCCACAGAGCCTTGTCCTAAATCCTACAACTCTTCCTCCTGAATACAGCTCACTGGCCCCATACACTGAGCATGTGCTTACCACCTCTACAAGTGAGTCTGAGTTTGAGTGTCTCTAGACAGATTGAACCCAGATTGTGTGGTATCTGTCCAAATTTATCTGGCCAAATTTTAACAGGTTTCTTGCTTCCTTCATTATTGTTTGTCTGGATAAGCAGGGATTATGGTAGCCTAGCGGTTAAGGTACTAGACTATGGACCAAAAGGTCCAGGGTTCGAATCCCACCTCTGCCAAGCTGCCACTGTTGGGTCTTTGAACAAGGCCCTTAACCCACAATTGCTTGGATTGTAAGATTGTATCAATTGTAAGTCGCTCTGGATAAGGGCGTCTGCTAAATGCTGTAAATGTATCACATCCCAGAAGTTGAATCTGTTCATCTGGACATAGATTTTGTAGGAGAAACGTTTCGTCACTCATCTAAGTGACTTCTTCAGTTTCAGAGACTGAAGAAGTCACTTAGATGAGCAGTGTTGTGTGTGAACGAGTTCAAAAGAACGCGTTCATTGAACACGCTCGTTTTTTTGTGAACGTTGAACTGAACGCAACACATTTTTTAATAAAGAACTTGAACGTGAATTAGTTCACATTATGTGTCATGAACAGCAGACATCACTGTAAATTAACGTTGGAATTTGTTTTCCATTGAAAACTGAGTGACATCGGTTTTCCCTTTTGAAACGCAATGACAGAAAGTTCCTCCCTCCTGTATTCTCGCTGGTGCCGCTTAAATCATGAATCACCAGACAGAAATGGTTTTGACATTGTGTGCGCAATGCATTGCGGGCAACGTAGTGTCCGGCTAAGAATAGTTAACATACTGGCTAGTTAATAACATACTGGCTTCCGCACGACATTACCCGTGATGAATTGCAGCAGAGCGGGGTAGCCATAGCAACGCCGCCATAGCAAAGCCGCCATAGCAACGCCGCGTACACAATTGCAGTGTCATGAGCAAATGTTTACAATGAGCAGTTTCAAAGAACGTAAAGTGATTTCTAGCTTGTAGTGTGAAAAAAGTATTTATTTGAATATTTCACGAAAAAAGTAAAATGAACTGAACTTTGAACTAGTTCAGAATTAAAATTGTGAACTTTGAACGTGAATTGTTCACTTTGAGCATGTATGAACTGAACTTGAACTAGTTCAGAAAAGCTGTGAACTGGCACAACACTGTAGATGAGTGACGAAACGTTTCTCCGACAAAATCTATGTCCAGATGAACAGATTCAGCTTCTGGGATTTTCTTACCTGGATTATTGAGCATGCATCAAGATGATTATCATCACAGATGATGTTTGCTATGTTGTAAAGTATGTTTTGCAGGGTTTTCACAGTCAGATGCATCTTGGAGAGACAGATGCATTTATAATTGCTTCATAATGGATAAAATGCATCTCATGCCGCCTCCTAAAGTGGTTTGAGCAATCAGATTAAAAAATATCAATGCTTGGGGTGCATTTACACATTTTTATGAGTATCAATCCTGATACTCAATAAGCATGAATGACATAGTGTAAGCAGGGTGTTAGTCTTCAGTCATCACACGTGACATCACATGTTTTGAGCACTTTTAGAGAGTTGGTTTAGCTACTAAAATATTAGCTAGCAAGTGTCTGGTTTGAGGCTTTGATTGGATTTATAGTTGTGCTTAAGTCTGTGAACCCTTCAGAATTTTCTGTATTTCTGCGTAAATATGACCTAAAACATCATCAGATTTTCACACAAGTCCTAAAAGTAGATAAAGAGAACCCAGTTACACAAATAACACAAAAATATTATACTTGGTCATTTATTTATTAAGGAAAATGATCCAATATCACATATTAGTGAGTGGCTAAAGTATGTAAACCTTTGCTTTCAGTATCTGGTGTGACCCCCCCCTTGTGCAGCAATAACTGCAACCAAACGTTTCCTGTAACTGCTGATCAGTCCTGCACACCGGTTTGGAGGAATTTTAGCCCATTCCTCCGTACAGAACAGCTTCAACTCTGGGATGTTGGTGGGTTTCCTCACATTAGCTGCTCACTTCAGGTCCTTCTACAACATTTCGATTGGATTAAGGTCAGGACTTTGACTTGACCATTCCAAAACATTAACTTTATCCTTCTTTAACCATTCCTTGGTAGAACGGCTTGTGTGCTTCGGGTGGTTCTCTTGCTGCATGACCCACTTTCTCTTGAGATTCAGCTCATGAACAGATGTCTTGACATTTTCCTTTAGAATTCTCTGATATAATTCAGAATTCATTGTTCCATTAATGATAGCAAGCCGTCCTGCCCAGATGCAGCAAAACAGGCCCAAACCATGATACTACCACCACCATGTTTCACAGATGGGATAAGGTTCTTATGCTGGAATGCAGTGTTTTCCTATCTCCAAACATAACGCTTTTCTTTTAAACTAAAAAGTTCTATTTTGGTCTCATCCATCTACAAAACATTCATCCAATAGCCTTTCTGGCTTGCCACATGATCTTTAGCAAACTGCAGATGAGCAGCAATGTTCTTTTTGGAGAGCAGTGGCTTTCTCTTTGCAACCCTGCCATGCACACCATTGTTGTTCAGTGTTCTTCTGATGGTGGACGCATGAACATTAACATTAGCCAATGTGAGAGAGCCTAAGGTTGCTTAGAAGTTCCCTGAGGTCCTTTATGACCTACGCCAACTAGTACACGCCGTGCTCTGGAGTGATCTTTGTGGCCGACCACTCCTGAGGCGGGTAACATGGTCGGAATTTTCCTCCATTTGTACACAATCTGTCTGAATGGGATTGGTGGAATCAAACTCTTTAGAGATGGTTTGTACCTTTCCAAGCCGATGAGCTTCAACAATTCTTTTTCTGAGGTCCCAGAAATCTCCTTGTTATGTGCCATGATGCACTTCCCCAAACATGGGTTGTGAAGAGCAGGACACTTTGCGATCCTGGTCTTTAAATGAAAAAACAGAAGTGCCCACCTACACTGATTGTCATGCCAAATGACTGAAAACACCGACTCTAATTTCACCTTCAAATGACCTGTAATCCTAGAAGGTTTCACCATAACTTTGCCCCCTCACTAATATGTTATATGGTCATTTTCTTTAATAATAAATGACAAAGTATAATTATTGTGGTCAATTTGTTTTTTAACTGGGTCTCTTTATCACTTTTAGGACTTATGTGAAAAATTGATTATGTTTAGGTCATATTTATGCAGAAAAATATTAAAATTTTAAGGGGTTTACAAACTTTTCAAGCACCACTGTGGTGTTGCTATTGGATGGTGCACCTCAGGAATTGTTTTAGAAAGTTTCCCGTGTTCACGCCCGCTTCCAGCGCCGTCCACAGCTCGTTACCTTGCCTCGCTCGCCTCACAGTCCCCTACTGATCACCTGCACCTGTCACGTACGGACTACTTCCATCACCTATATAAAACCCACTCGCACCCACAATCACTCCTACACGACCATGGTTCCAAACCCTGTCACCCTAGCTCCTTATCGACTGCCTTCTGCGTCTTTCAACCACATAGCGAAATAAATAAAACCTGCCTTACCTTCCCCAACGGTCTGCATTTGCCCTCCTCATCTCAACGGCGTTACGTTCGTGTAGCCGCTAGGACATGGAGGCAGCGGCCGCGGTTTCCCCCACCCACCGCTTCCACGGCCTGATCAACTCGATCCGACTCCGCTCAGATGCAGGAGGTGTTTTCAAAGCGGGCTCGGCCCTTGCAGAGAACCAACGCATCGTTAACGCGCTGGTTCCCCTCCATCAATGAGTTGAGTCCAACGGGTGTCCCAGCTAAGCCCTCCTGCTGCGGACTCACCCCGCTGTGGTTCGCTTCCCCTAGCCCTCCTCGCTAGCCTTCAGCGGGCACTACCGTATCGCCTTGCCAGCGAGGTTATGACGGCAATCCAGAGCGCCTGCGAGGGCTTCATTATCCAGTGCAGCTTACTTCGGCCAGCTCAGCTCACCCCAGGAATCCGACGCGGCCCGGATCGCCCTGGTCGTGTCCCTCCTTAACGGGCAGCCCTCGATTGGGCCCGGCCATCTGGTTCACCGCAGGCCGAAGAGGCCTAGGGTGTACGGACCAGCTTCCCTGACGGCCTTTCGTTCGTCTCCAGCATCCCAGGGAGGGGCGCTCCACCGGGAGGGCTCCTTTTGCTCTACGGCAAGGCCGCCGTTCTTGATTGCCGACTTCGCTCTGCACTTCCGCACCCTGGCGGCCCAGACCCCCAGAGCGGGGGGTGGAACATGGACCGCTCTCCTCTTCGCTTTTCCATCAGGGAACTACGTCCTGAAATATTCGCAGAGAACTGGCCGGGAGGGGATCTGAACCTGTCACTGGAGGAGCTCATCACCCTCGCTCTCCGGAGGACCAGCTCCTAGCTCCACGCTCCAACTCCAATCCACTCGTCTCCCGTAAAACCCCGCCTAGCGAGTCCTCGCCTCCACCAGACCCCTGAGCTCGCTCGTGCCCACCTTCCTACGGAGGAACGCCGGCGTCGCTTCGAAAAAGGGCCTCTTGTGCTTGTACTGTGGCTCGGACCGCCACCTGCGTGCCCGCATGCGACCCGCTCCTCGTCGGATTCAACCGGCTCGCGTGCCAGAGTTCCAGCACGCACGCCCCGGGTGGGTGTGGTCGAACTCGCTGAGTCTTCTTTTACCTTATCCGTGGATTTTAGTCTTGCTCACGACGATGTACCCCTACAGCCTTGATCGACTCCGGCGCACAGGGGAACTTCATCGCCCCAGCACGTCGTCTCTCGATGGAGGATACCCTGACACCACTCTGCCTCTAAAGAGCCCGCTCTCTCGGCCGACGGCCCGTCCTCTCGGCACGGGTTCCTCACCCGTGTCAATGCCCCTCTCTGCATGCGTACCGGGGCCGTTAATCGGAGGAAACCATCTCTCTCTACCCCCTCCGGCGCCCATTACGTACCCTGTCATCCTGGGCCTCCCCTGGCTTCGCGACCACGAATCCGCAAATCTTCATGGTCAGCCCACGAACTCATCCGATGGTCACCTCACTGCCAAGAAAAACATGCATCACGGCCCGAATGCAAGTGCGCACTCGCTCCCGCCGATCACCCAGCCCGATCCTCTCCTCCCAACGTGCCTGGTCAGTACACGGATCTGGCTTCCAGTCGTCGGCGCGGGGCTCGCCTCCCTCTCTCCTCCGCACCGTCCCTATGAGCTGCGCGTCGGAACCTCCTGCCGGACGCTCCTTTACCCAAGGCAGCCTGTACCCGCTGTCCGCCGCCGAAGCAAAGTCTATGTCAGAGTACATCAGGAATATCTGAGTCTTGGCTTCATTCGTCCCTCCACTCGCCTGTCTCGGCAGGCTTCTCTTCGTGCCCAAACGCGACGGCGGCCTCAGACCATTGCCTGACATCGGGGCCTGAATCGGACACACGGGCTATGCCTATCCACTCCACAGTGCCCTCGGCCCTGGAGCCCCTCGGCGCGGCTCAACTGATACCAAACTCGAACCTCGGAACGCATATAACTGATCCGTGTGAGGGAGGGCGACCGAGTGGAAGACAAGACAGCTTCAGCACAAGCAGCGGGCACTACGAAATACCTGGTTGATGCCCTTCGGCCTGGCCAAGCCCCGTCTGTGTTTCAGGCCTTTATCAACGACGTGCTCCGGGGGACCTGCTCGGCAGGTTATGTTCATGGTCTACACTCGACGGACATCCTCGTGTGTACTCCCCGGACTTTCACACTCACACGACAAGGTACGCCAGAAGGTCCCGAACGCCTTCCACTATCATCATCTCCGCGTCAAGGGGAGAAAAGAAGTGCGACTTTCACACACAGTCGGTACGCATTTGGGATATGTATCTCCCCCTCGGGAGTCGCCGATGGACGCCACCTAAGCTGTTTCCGCCCGTCCTGGAAGGCTAAGCCGGTGTCCATTAAAACAACTGAAACGATTCCTGGGGGTTGCTAACTTCTACCGGGTGGTTTCAAAAGGGACTTCAGCCGCACGGGGCACCCCTCACCGCGCTTCTGCAGGGTAAGCCGCGCTCCCTCGCTGGGTCCACGAAGCCGAGCGGGCTTTCGAATGAGCCTCAAATCCGCTTCAACCGATCTCCGGTCCGGGTCATCCCAATCCGGGGCCTTCCCTTCTTCCTGGAGTGGACGCCTTCCTTCTTATACCGGCGTGGGAGACGTCCTCTCTAAACGCCTCTGTGCCCGCCAAACATGCGCCCCGTCGCTATTAACTTCCCACAAACTGACCGCCGACGAAGCAATTACGACGTTGGCGATCGAGGAGCTGTGGCGATCAAGCTGTCCTGGAGGAATGGAGACATTGGTTGGAAGGCGCAAACATCGGTTCACAATCCTAACTGACCACAAAAAAACCTTGAGTACTCAGGTCGGCTACCTACAAGCGGCTAACCCCCGCACAGGCTCGATGTCCAATTTTTTCGCAGTTTCAATTTCCTCCTCACCCTACCGTCCGGGATCGAAAAAAACCAAGGCCGACGCCCTTTCCCGCTGCCACGGTGCCGAACCGACCCCTGACGAACCCCCAACCGGGTAGGGTAACGATGAATTCACAATACTAATGAAATGTCGGAGAATTACAGTGGGAATTCGAGAGGAATTGGAGGAGAGGCTCGCCCGGACGCGCATTTTCCACCATCTGCCCATCGGACAAAAAGTAGTACCCCAGGACCTTCCTGCGATCGACTCCTCGCCTGGTCTCACCTCTCTCTTTGCTCAGGTCATCCCGGAGAGACGCGGCACCTGCCAACTGCTTCTCCGCGAGGCTTCCTGGTGGCGAGGGACCATGCGCAGGGACGTCCACCGCTTCGTCTCCCTCCTGTCGCACATGCGCCCAAGCGAAGACTCCGCGCACTCGTCCGGCAGGTCTGCTCGTTCCTTGCCAGTGCCTCAAAGACCCTGGTCACACATCGCCTGGACTAGTCACTGACCTCCCTTCTTACCACGGATTCACGCCATCCTCTCTGTGATTGGACGGTTCTCCCGGGCCGTACGCTTCGTCCCTCTCCCAAAGATCCCGTACGCGCTCCAGACGGCTGACCACCTCTTCACACCCAAGTCTTCGCTTCTTCGGCATCCCCGAAGACGTCCCACCGACCGGGGGGGGGGGCCCAGTTCACCCGGCAGTGTTGGCAAGCTTCTGGGAGAAGCTGGGCTTCCAACCGTTCAGCCTATCCTTCTGGGTAACATCACCCAGCCAACGGCCAGTGCAGAGCGCTCCAACCAGGAGCTGAAGAAGAAAGTTCTGCGTTGTTATTGCCTTCACAACCGCTCGAGTCTGGTCGCAATTCTCACGTGGGCCGAGATCGCGCAGAAACTCACTCCGGCACTTTTCATTCTACGGGCATCACGCCCCTTTCAATGCGTCCTAGGAACCGCCCTCACCTTCGTGCCCTGGGATCCACGCCGTCGGACGCCATGGCCGTCGGCCAGTGTTTCGCCGCTAGCGAGGACGTCTGTGCCAGGTGCCATCACAGATTGGAGAAGGCATTCGACCGTACAAGAGGCACGCTGAACCGCCGCCGCCCGCTCCGCTCCCGACTTACAGCCGGGGATCGGTCTGGCTCTCCTCTCAAGGACTCCGGCCTCGCGGGGGGGAAGTACCCCTTTTCACCCCGCCTTTCTGGGGTCAATCACATCCTCCGTAAACTGAATGACGTTAGTTCAAACTGCAACTGCCCTAATATGTCCGTGTCTCTCCAGTCTTCATGTCTCGCTCCTGCAAACCCTGGGTGCCCGGTCCGCTGGCGGGAGTTCACTCCCAGGACCATCCTCCGCCGCACACCGGCCGCCGGAGGCTCCCGCCTACGAGCCATCGCCCCTGGACGTTCCCGCCGACGGGACCACCGCCTCAGTACTTGGTCGAAAATGGGAGGGCTACGGACCGGAGGAAAAAACAGCTGGGTCGACGCCAGGATGTGCTGGATCCCCTCCTCGTCCAGGACTTTCACGCCCCTCCCGGCCCCGATTCGGAAGGCGAACAAGGCCACGGGGGACGCTTTCCGCGCGGAGGTCGTCACTATAGACGAGCTCCCGCCTGCAGGGGTCCTTCGAGGGGGCACTGTCACGGCCCGCTTTCCAGCGGCCGCTCACCCGCTGTACCTTGCTCGCTCCGCTCACGTCCCTCCTACTGATCACCTGCACCTGTTTCACGTTCCGGACTACTTCCATCACCCTATATAAACACTACGCACCCACAATCACTCGCTACACGACATGGTTCCAAACCCTAGTCACCTAGCTCCTTATCGACTGCCTTCTGCGTCTTTCAACCACATAGCGAATAAACCTGCCTTACCTTCCCCAACGGTCTGCATTTGCCTCCTCACTCTCCACGGCGTTACACCCTGTCACATTCAGTAATTTGGTGTGTTCCCTTGTTCATTCAGATGGACTTCCAGAATGTGGAGGAGTAATGACTGATTTAGAGGGAACTATTAACTTCCCCAACCATCCAGGCACATACCCTCCTGATTCAATGTGTGAGTGGGTGATCAGGGTGCCTCCCCCATATGTGGTCCAGCTCCACGTCTCCTCTCTGGCCATTGAGGGACCATCACCATGCCTCTTTGATTGGCTTGAAATGAGAGAAGAAACTGAGCATTCCACCATAGTCAAAAGGTAAATCCATACCACACTGTGTAATTGTGCAGCTTAATTTACATCAAATGAACTTAAAATATACATAAACAGACATTAAGTAATAGACATAACTATTAACTAAAACTAAAAAAGGATATAATCCAATTCCATAAAACGATATAGAGATATGACATTAATGTCCCTTTCTTGCCAGGTTCTGTGGCAATGTGGCTCCACCCACCGTGAACACAAACACCAGCATTGTGTGGGTGTCATTTCATTCTGATAGCAGTATTGGGAGCAATGGTTTCATCGCCCAGTATTATGCCATCCTTCCATGGCAAAGTAAGTATAAAGTAAGTATACATTGATTATCAGAAATATCACTTTGCCTTTGATATACAACCCCTGGCAAAAAGTATGGAATCACCAGTCTTGGATGAGCACTCATTCAGACATTTCATTCTGTAAAACAAACTCAGATCAAAAACATGATACAATAATAAGGTCATTCCAAAGTGCAACTTGTTGGCTTTTAGGAACACTCAAATAAATGAAGAGAAAACATTGTGGAAGTTAGTGAATGTTACTTTTATTGACAAAGCACAGGGAAAAAAATATGGAATCACTCAATTCTGAGGAAAAAAGTATGGAATCATGAAAAACAGATAAACAAAAGACCATTCAAAATACATCACTAGTATTTAGTTGCACCACCTTTGGCTTTTATAACGGCTTTCAGTCTCTGAGGCATGGACTTGATGAGTGACAAACAGTATTCTGCATCAATTTGGTGCCAACTCTCTTTGATAGCAGTTGCCAGATCAGCTTTGCAGGGCGGAGACTTTTGTGGACATTTGTTTTTTCAATTTAACCACAGGTTTTCAATTGGGTTGAGATCGGGGACTATTTTGCAGGCCATGACTCGACTGAATGTGTCTTTCGCCAGGAATGACTTCACTGTTTTTGCCCTATGGCACGATGCATGTCCATCTTGGAAAATAGTTCATCACCTCCAAACAGCTGTTCAAATGAAGGGATGAGGGAAAAAAATACTGTCCAAAAATTCAATGTAAACTTGTGCTCAGATAGAAGAAGAACCACCGTCACTCCCAGTGCCTTGCCTGACATGCAGCCCCATATCATCAAGCACTGTGGAAATGTGGTTGTGTTATTCAGCAGGCCTCTTAATAATAAATCTCACTGGAACGGGCACCACACAAAAAGTTCCAGCAATCATCACTTGTCAATGCAGAGATTCTGACTCATCACTGAAGATAACATTTCATCCAGTCATCCACAGTCCATGATTGGCTAGCCTTAGCCCATTGAGTTTGTTCTTTTATGTTTAGGTGTCAATGATGGTTTCTTTTAAGTTTCCGTATTGAAATACCATTTACTTTAGGCGATTTCTAACGGTTGGTCAACATACCCTTGGCTCCAGCTTCCTCCATTTATGCTGCATATGTGTAGTTGTACTTTTTCAGTTTTCAAGACAAATGGCCTTAGTTGTTTGTCTGATGTTTGAGCTTTCTTGGGTCGACAGTACGCTTGGCTTTTTTAACAAACCATTCCATGCTGTTTGTATTTGGTCCATATCTGGATACAGCTGACTGTGAAACAGCCCACATTCTTTAGCAACCATGGTGAAAGAGTTACCTCTTCAAGAAGTTTTCACAATTCCTCTCTTTGTTTCAAGAGAAATTTTATCTTGTGGAGCCATGGTTATTGCCACTCCCCACTTTAGTTCCAGCAACCCTCCACGGTGTTGTATGACTGCAGGGTTTTTAACTGCAGACTAACGAGCAGATCTACTCTGAGGGCAGGTGTCCACTTTAGGGAAAGGAAAATTGACTGGGTGTGTCCTTATTTCGGTGTGTCCTTATTTTCTTACCTCCACACCCCCCCCATTTGAGTGATTCATCATTTTTTTCCCTGTGCTTGGTCAATAAAAGTACAGTACAGGGACTTCCACAATGTTCTCGTCATTCCTTTGAGTGTTCCTGAAAGCCAACAAGTTTGCCACTTTGGAATGACCTTATATTGTATAATGTTTTGATCTGAGTTGTTTACAGAATGATGAAAATGTAGATTGAGTGCTCATCCAAGACCTGGTGATTCCATACTTTTTGCCCAGGGGTTGAAGTCAAATTAGGCAGCTCCTGTGGCAGGGAGATCAGTGCTAGTTCAAACCCCAGTTTGTGCTTGCCAAATCAATGATGGGTAGTACAACCATTTCAGTCAGCGTTTTTGCCTATGCCCAATGAATTCCAGGATAGCCTCCTTACCAGCCTCCCAACCTCCCCCTCTCCCCCCTCCTGCCACATGAGCATGACAGATAAGCAGAGTCAAAACAGGAGCTTTCACTTTCACAATCATATTTGGTTGGTGCTGGGAATAAGTGATAAACTACACCTGTCTAACTGAAAATTCTGGCAAACAAAAAGGTCAGTGCTGTAAAGTGTGGTTGACACAGGTCAAAGTACAGAGTAACCACACAGAACTGGAACATCATCAGAAAAATAGACTAGTTATAGTTAAGAGAAACTGTATAAAGTCCCTGTGCAAACTACGAGCTCATAACCCATTCCAAATCGCATCATTTGATAGTGTAGCAGTATATAGAATACATATAAGATAAGATAAACTTTATTAATCCCTTTGGGAGTTTTCCCTCAGGGAAATGAAGTGTGTGTGTGTGCATGGATATACAGTGTATCACAAAAGTGAGTACACCCCTCACATTTCTGCAGATATTTAAGTATATCTTTCCATGGGACAACACTGACAAAATGACACTTTGACACAATGAAAAGTAGCCTGTGTGCAGCTTATATAACAGTGTAAATTTATTCTTCCCTCAAAATAACTCAATATACAGACATTAATGTCTAAACCACCGGCAACAAAAGTGAGTACACCCCTTAGTGAAAGTTCCTGAAGTGTCAATATTATGTGCGGCCACCATTTTTTTCCAGAACTGCCTTAACTCTCCTGAGCATGGAGTTTACCAGAGCTTCACAGGTTGCCACTGGAATGCTTTTCTACTCCTCCATGACGACATCACGGAGCTGGCAGATATTCGAGACTTTGCGCTCCTCCACCTTCCGCCTGAGAATGCCCCAAAGATGTTTTATTGGGTTTAGGTCTGGAGACATGCTTGGCCAGTCCATCACCTCAGCATCTTCAATAAAGCAGTGGTCGTCTTAGAGGTGTGTTTGGGGTCATTATCATGCTGGAACATTGCCCTGCGACCCAGTTTCTGGAGGGAGGGGATCATGCTCTGCTTCAGTATTTCACAGTACATATTGGAGTTCATGTGTCCCTCAATGAAATGTAACTCCCCAACACCTGCTGCACTCATGCAGCCCCAGACCATGGCATTCCCACCACCATGCTTGACTGTAGGCATGACACACCTATCTTTGCACTCCTCACCTGATTGCTGCCACACATGCTTGAGACCATCTGAACCAAACAAATTAATGTTGGTTTCATCAGACCATAGGGCATGGTTCCAGTAATCCATGTCCTTTGCTGACATGTCTTCAGCAAACTGTTTGCGGGCTTTCTTGTGTACAGACTTCAGAAGAGGCTTCCTTCTGGGGTGACAGCCATGCAGACCAATTTATGTAGTGTGTGGCGTTTGTTCTGAGCACTGACAGGCTGACCCCCCACCTCTTCAATCCCTGCAGCAATGCTGACAGCACTCCTGCGCCTATCTTTCAAAGACAGCATTTGGATGTGACGCTGAGCACGTGCACTCACTAGTCTCTTAGGGGTGTACTCACTTTTGTTGCCGGTGGTTTAGACATTAATGGCTGTATATTGAGTTATTTTGAGGGAAGAATAAATTTACACTGTTATATAAGCTGCACACAGACTACTTTTCATTGTGTCAGAGTGTCATTTTGTCAGTGTTGTCCCATGAAAAGATATACTTAAATATCTGCAGAAATGTGAGGGGTGTACTCTGTATATCCATGTACACTGTATATCCATGATGAAAGTGTCCTTTCAGCTGTCATCTTCTGCTGTTATTTTGGTGGTGATGGCTTTTTGGAGGCATTTTGGGCACGCTGACACACAGCCCTCTCATACGCCTTAAATAGTTATTTATTTTGCAATACAGAGATTTTTGACTACTTGTGCTGCATATATAAGGATATTTTTACAGAGGCAGCTGAGTCCGTGCTTGGGCATGGTTTGTAGTCTCATTTGCACTGTGTTGCCGATCCCACCTCTTTAAGCATGCCTGAGCATGGTTCAGTGATCAAACTAGTCAGATGAACCGGATGCTCTTGCAGATTGCCTAGTGTGGGCATACTCTAAATGGTATTGTTATGGCCACAGATTTGGTGATTTCACATCATCTACAGATTTTGGAGAGTTCACATGTGAAGTGAATTATTCCATAATGCTTAATACAAGCAACATAGAGCTTTTGGGTTGCAGAGAAGTGATAATGGAAGTGATAACGGTTTGATTCCCAGTCCAGACTGTGTGGAGTTTGTATGTTTACCCCATGTCTGCATGGTAAGGATTGTATTCCTCTCTCTAATGTTCATCAGACTGGCACTAGCCAGTTGAGAGCAGATGTTCACTTGTATGTAAAGAATAGGAAATTTGTGCTCTCCACTGAGCACGTTCAGCTGCAGTACGATGCTACATGAGCAACAGTTTGATGTAGTGAGATGTTGTGTCTGGCTTGAGGGTTCCCAGAGGAAGTATGTATTATCCCTCAGCTTCACAGCCTGGTAATTGCCATACAATGGGGGAGACTCAGTTCACAGCCTATAAATATTTGGGGGTAACAAATGAGACTGATATATGTGTTGGTGTTTGTCAGTAAGCTGCTTCGGAGAGGAGTTTATGTGTGACAATGGCCATTGCCTGTTGCCCATGTTTGTTTGTGACAGCCAGCCAAACTGTGAGGATCACACTGATGAAGCCAACTGCAATCACACCCAAAACAGTAAGTGCTCTGACCATGTATACCATACATTACCTGTAAATATGTAATAATTAAGCCTTTCATAAGGGTAATCATGTGATTCTTGATATCTGCATTGCTGCTTAGATTGTGGTGGTCAAAGGAAAGGACCTAGTGGCTCACTGTTCAGTCCAAATCACCCAAGGCCTTATCCTCACAAGCAGGTAAATGATAGTAGAAGGAATGAATTCATGTAGAGCAATTTTACCTCCTGCAATTTTAACTGTTTAATTAAGCATTTCCACTTTCTTTCTTATTCTCATACTTTCAGCATTGTACATGGCATATATCTGCTGAGGAAGGCAAAGTTATTAGGCTTAATTTCCACAACTTCAGCCTGGAGACTCAAGAAGTTTGTGAGTTTGACTTTGTTGAGGTTCATGACAGTGCCATTACAGGACACAGCAATGTTCTAGGAAGGTCAGTGTGTCCTCTTTATAGTTTCTGTGATATTTTATTTTTTATGAAGCCAGCACAGGCATCTGAGAAGAAAATACTATTGGACACCAATGAAAGTGTAATGTGCCAATGACAACACAGTGAAGCCTATTATGGCAGAATCCTATGCTCGCATTCCTTATTCGCTTAATCCAAATTCCTTATTCGCTGCCAGTTGTGATGGCCTGGTGCCCAACCGGCAGCAAACCAGGAACGGCCCCTTGGATAGGGCGCTAGTCCATCTCAAGGCACGTGCACACACACATGCGCACAGGGACATTATCAATTGACCTAACACAAATCTTTGGAATTTAGCACTCTATTGAGCTGTGATGTGACACCTCTAGCCACTGCACCAACATGTCACCCCAGTATTCACATTCTTATTCGCTTAATCCTGGACAGGATCACGGGAGATCCGGTGCCTAGTCAGTAGCATAAGGTGCAAGGCAGGAACAACTCTAGACGGTGCGCCAATCCATCGTAGGGTGCACACACTCAGACACACAAACTCACACACTAGGGCCACTTTATTGCGATCATTTAACCTAAAGCATGTCTTTGGACTGTGGGAGGAAACTGGAGTACCCAGAGTAAACCCACATAGACAAGGGGAGGACATTCAGACTCTACACAGAAAAGACCCAGACCACTCCACCTGGGATCAAACCCAGAGCCTTCGTGCTGTAAGATGATACTGCTACTCACCGTGCCACCCCCGAAATCCTAGAGTGAATCCTACAGTCTTGTCCTACCTGACCCTATACCTGTTGTTTCTCCATATATGCTAGACTTAACAGTTATATGCTAGCTAGAAAAGTTATTAGCTTTAGGCCCTAAGCTAGCTTGCATGTTCTCTCATTTTAAATCACTTAATCAGTAAGTAATTGTGTCCACCATATCATGTCAAAACAACAAATTCATGATTGCTTTCTGACTTGACATAACCATGCTGAATAAAACCTGTGTTTTTAATAACTGCTGTAGGTTCTGTGGCTCAGACCTCCCTCCTGCGCTGACTTCCTCTGGGGCTGTGATGACTGTAGTGTTTGTGGCTGATGAAGATGTAGCTGACAGTGGCTTTTATGCCTCATATCAGGTCATTTCTCTATCAGAAAGTGAGTGTGATGTTGTGTGTGCACCAATGTGTCTCCCCGCCCCACCAAAACTTTTACCTGTAGGTACCTGCCTGAGATGCAGATTGTGCCTGTTTAATAGTAAACCGCGGGGGGCGTTTCTAGAGTACTTGTTGTACTGGGGCATACACAGGATTTCTAGGGGCACAGCTGTACCCTTCCTCTTGCCAATCAGCCATAGGAGTGCTAGTAGGCATAAAAATAAGCCTGTTAAACACTAAATAGATTAAGTGATTTAAAACTAAAGTGGTCATTACTCTGCCATGGTTGAGAAATAAAGAACAAATTAACAGAAAACGAATTTGTATTAATTGCATTAACTAAATATATAGCCATGAGCTATCATTACCTTATCTGCAGTGTCTGTTAATTATACTTATTTATTAATTAAAATATTGACTTGAGTTGAGTTGAGTTCATTCCCTTTTTTTGTCCCCAAGGGGAATTTGTTTTGCAGCCAGGTATACTAAACATATATCACAACAAAAACACACCAACATCAGCATCAGCACCATCAGCAACATCATCAAAAACACACAATATGTTCTATGTTACATATAATAAATACATATCACAAATGTAATAGCCATATGGCCCTAGGTATAAAAGAGTTCTTCCATCTGTTACTTTTTACCATTGGGCACCTAAATCTGCATCCAGAAGGAAGAATCTGAAACTCAAAATTAAGTGGATGGTCTGGCAAACTCAATATCACTCTTGGTTTTTGAGTAATATGACAAATAAATGTGTCATTTAAGGAAGCCTGAGCAGTACCAATTATGTTGTTTGTCGCCTTAATAATGTTATTGAGCTGATTTTTGCTCTGAACATTTAAGTTCCCAAAGCAAGCAATCATGGAAAAAGTTAAAACAGATTCAATAAATGACCACTTCCTGTCCACTTTGAACATATTTAACTTTCTTAAAAATTATAATCTCTCCTGCCCCTTTTTACAAATCACATCCATATTCAGAATAAAGGCCAGCTATGGGCCCAATAGTTTGAAAAGCAGCTTAGAGACAATGTTTTACTGTAAAAATGGCTTTATACTGTAAATAAATTGGACTTGAAACTGGTGATTAGCTATCAGTGAACTGACATACAGCAGAACCACTTTAAATCTAAACATTAGGACGTTAATGTAGAAACAAATGACACTGTTACATCAACTATTTGGATTAGTTTAATATACATTTAGGATTGACTCTAAAGTAATGGTTAAGACTAAGAAACATGTAATCACAATTTACTAAACTATGAATTCACAAAATATTGTCTCAACCCTACTATAAAGTCAACATCCATTTAATTACCTCTGTTAAGGAAGTTGCAGTCCTGAGGAGTTTGCCTGCCCCACAGGAGAATGCCTACACCATGACTGGCTCTGTGACGGGTGGCATGACTGTACAGATGGTGCAGATGAACAAAACTGCAGCAGCTCCACTTACCCTCCCTTCAGTAAGAACATTTATGCACAACATTGAGTGAGTTATCCCTGAATGTTAATGCATTGCAGTGAACAAAGTAGGATGATCTAACATATTTAAAGCTGCATAATGTAAACCTTTTCTGTTAAAGAAGTACAATTACTGTGTGGGTAGAGTAATAAAAATATCAAATTTAAAAATGTGAAAGACTTCAACTATTTCTGAAAAGATAAAACAGAGAAATCAGTAGTCCAGTAGTGTTTTTGTAGAGAACAGTTAACTTGTTCATGATTCAATTTTTGCAGAAATGCACTCACCAATCACTTTTTAGGTTGTTTTTGTTTGTTTCTTTCTACACTGGTTGTTCCACCATACAGAAGCACTTTGTAGTTGTACAATTACAGACTAGTTGATCTGTTTCTCTAGTTGATCTGTTTCTTTGTTATTCCCCTTTACTCTTTTCTCTAATGATCAGGACCACCACAGACCAGGTACTATTTGGATGGTGGATCATTCTCAGCACTTCAGTAACACTGATGTGGTGGTGGTGTGTTAGTGTGTGTTGTGCTCGTATGAGAGGATTAGACACAGCAATACTGCTAGAGTTTTTAAATACGTCTGTGTCACTGCTGGACAGTAAATTGCGCACCCAAAAAAAAAATTGCAGCTACCAGCATCCTGTAGGTACAGTCGTATGAAAACGTTTGGGCACCCCTGATAATTTTCATGATTTTTCTTTATAAATCATTGGTTGTCCAGCTCAGCAATTTCAGGTAAATATATCATATAGCAGATGAACACTGTAACATTTGAGAAGTGAAATTAAGTTTATAGGTTTTACAGACAGTGTGCAGTAATTATTCAAACAAAATTAGGCAGGTGCATAAATTTGGGCACCCTTATCATTTGAATACCTTTAGCACTAATTATTGGAACACAAAATTTGTTTTGTAAGCTCATTGACCCTTGATCTACATACACAAAGTGAATCCAACTATGAGAAAGTTTTACGGTTGGCCCAATTGGAAGTTTTCTCCTCTTTGCATTTTCTCTGAAGAGTGGCAACATGGGAGCGCAAAAACAACTCTCAAATGGCCTGAAAACAACGGGGGTTCACCATCATGGTTCAGGGAAGGGAAAAGCTCTCTCAGAGGATTTCAGCTGTCAGTTTCCACTGTGAGGAACATAATGAGGCAATGGAAGACCACAGGGAAACAGTTCTAGTTAAGGCAAACCCTGAAGTGGGCCCAGACAAGAAAAAATCTTCAGTAGGCAGAGGCGAAGGATGGTGAGAAAACAGGCAAGTAAAGGCCAAGACACCTCCAAGACCTACAAACTTCGTCTTGCTGCAGTGGTTTGTCAATGTTTCATCGTTCAACTATACAGCGCAATTGCACAAGGAGAGGCTTGTTGGGAGAGTAAGAAGAAGAAGGCCTGTTCTGCAGACACGCCACCAACACAGAGTCATTGAGGTGTGCTACAGCACATTGGGAACAATCCAGGGCTTCATTTGGGAATTAAAGTGCTGTGTACGATGAAACTAAAATTGAGTTATTTGGACATAACAAGGAGCGGAAAAAGACACAGCATCCAAGACAAACACTGCTACCCACAGTAAAATTAGGTGGCGGGGTTCCATTCTGCTGTGGGGACTGTGTGGCCAGTGCAGGTACTCGGAATCTTGTTAAAGTTGAGGGTGCATGGATTCCAGTTAATGTCCCAGATTCTGAGAAAATGTTCAAGAATCAGGTGACAAAGTTGCACCGAGGCCAACGACCCCAAACCCCTGCTCAAAATCTACTAAGGCAAATCATGCAGGAGGAACCAGTACAAACGTTCTGGGAATGGCCACTCGTCCCCAGGACAGCATATTACTGAAAATGGTGGGCTGTCCATGCTCGGAAACCATCAAACCTGACTTAACTGGAGATGTTACTAAAGAAGAATGGTCCCACAGCACCTGAACAGATCCCCAGACCGGAAAGCTGTAGGCAGCCGTTTTTTTTTAAGCGGCTGTATTCTACAAAGGAGGGGATCTACTAAATATTGATGTCATTTTTCTGTTGGGGTGCCCAAATTTATGCACCTGCCTAATTTTGTTTGAATAATTACTGCACACTTTCTGTAAATCCTATAAACTTCATTTCACTTCTCAAATATCACTGTGTTCATCTGCTATATGATATATTTAACTCAAGTTGCTGATCTGAACAACACATGATTTATAAACTAAAATCATGAAAATTATCAGGGGTGCCCAAACTTTTTCATACGACTGTAGCATCCTGTGAGCACTCATGAAATATTAAAGCAAACCCCACTGAATTTGACTTTAATCACTTTAATCCATATAAAACTACAATGTCTTATTGATCAAAACAAAATAGTAACAAATCACCTTTACAGTGAAAGTATTAAGTGACATGCATTGTGTTTTAGGTCTTTACTGTGTAACAGCATTCATTTGCTTGTTGCCCACTCCCCCTTTAAGAACCACTGTATTAAAGAACGAGTAACACAAACTGTGCAACAACAGATAAGCTCCTGTCTCTGACTTTGCAGTGGGGCAAAAAAGTATTTAGTCAGCCACTGACTGTGTGATATTTCTAAGTTCTCCTACTTAGAAAGATGAGAGAGGTCTGTAATTTTCATCATAGGTACACTTCAACTATGAGAGACAAAATGAGAAAAAAAATCCAGGAAATCATATTGTAGGATTTTTAAAGAATTTCATTGTAAATTATGGAGGAAAGTAAGTATTTGGTCACCCACAAACAAGCAAGATTTCTGGCTCTCACAGCTCTTCTGTCCTCCACTCGTTACCTGTATTAATGGCACCTGTTTGACCTTGTTATCTGTATAAAAGACACCAGTCCTCAGACTCCAAACTCAACCATGGCCAAGACCAAAGAGCTGTCGAAGGACACCAGGAAGAAAATTGTTGACCTGCACCAGGCTGGGAAGAGTGAATCTACAATAGGCAAACATGTTGGTGTGAATAAATCAACTGTGGGAGCAATTGTACGAAAAAGGAAGACATACAAGACCATTGATAATCTCCCTCGATCTGGGGCCCCATGCAAGATCTCATCCCATGGGGTCAAAATGATCATGAGAACGGTGAGCAAAAATCTCAGAACTACACGGAGGGACCTGATTAATGACCTTGCCAGAGAGCTGGGGGACCCAAAGTAACAAAGGCTACCATCAGTAACACACTACGCAGAGAGGGACTCTGATCCTGCAGTGCCAGACGTGTCCCCCTGCTTAAGCCAGTACATGTCCAGGCGCGTCTGAAGTTTGGAAGCATATGAAGCATATGGATGATCCAGAAGAGGATTGGGAGAATATCATGTGGTCAGATGAAACCAAAATAGAACTTTTTGGTAAAAACTCAACTCGTGTTTGGAGGAAGAGGAATGCTGAGTTACATCCCAAAAACACCATACCTACTGTGAAGCATGGGGGTGGAAACATCATGCTTTGGGGCTGTTTTTCTGAAAAGGGGACAGGACGACTGATCCATGTTAAGGGAAGAATGAACGGGGCCATGTATCGTGAGATTTTAAGCCAAAACCTCCTTCCATCAGTGAGAGCATTGAAGATGGAACATGGTTGGGTCTTCCAGCATGACAATGACACCAAACACACCACTCGAGCAACGAAGGAGTGGCTCTGTAAAATGCATTTCAAGGTCCTGGAATGGCCTAGCCAGTCTCCAGACCTCAACCCCATAGAAAATTTGTGGAGGGAGTTGAAAGTCCGTGTTGCCCCAAAACATCACTGCTCTAGAGGAGATCTGCATGGAGGAATGGGCCAAAATACCAGCTACAGTTTGTGCAAACCTGATGAAGACACACAGGAAATGTTTGACCTCTGTCATTGCCAACAAAGGTTATGCTACAAAGTATTGAGTTGAACATTTGTTATTGACCAAATACTTATTTTCCAGCATAATTTACAATTCTTTAAAAATCCTACAATGTGATTTCCTGGATTTTTTTTTTCCTTATTTTGTCTCTCATAGTTGAAGTGTACCTATGATGAAAATTACAGATCTCTCTCGTCTTTCTAAGTAGGAGAACTTGCACAATCAGTGGCTGACTAAATACTTTTTTGCCCCAGTGTACATCTACAACGTGGAGCAATTAGAGCAGATATGTCTAACAGAATGCACAGTGAATGAACACAGTATTTAAAAAGTCCAGCAGCACTGCTGTCTGATCTAATCATACCAGCACTAACCACCACCACATCAGTGTAACTGCAGTGCTGAGAATGATCCACAACCCATATAGTACCTGACATGTTGTGGTTTGACCATTAGAGAACAGAGTAAAGGGGACTAACACAGTATGTAGAGAAACAGATGGACTACAGTCTGTAACTGTAGAACTACAACGTGCTTCATTATTTTAAGTTGAACTGATAAAATGGACAATGAGTGTAGAAACAAGAGGTGTACCTAATAAAGTGATCAGTGAGTGTATTTCTTTCTTCACTGTAGAGGCTCAACACATTTACCTCCTCTGCTTTACTACAGCTTCGTCTTGTGAGCCCATTCAGGTGGAGATGTGCCATGGTCTGAGCTATAATCTTACATCCTTTCCAAACACATGGCTGTCCATTGCTGATCAGAGAGAGGCTGCCCACATGCTCCGTCAGTACAGGGTATGCAACAATACCAACCAGATTCTGCTTCCAGTGTGGTTATTTTATATATTTTTATATCTAACTCTGTCCATTTCCAGGTGCTGATGGATTTGGACTGCTTTGAGCCTCTGCGGCGGTTCGTGTGCGCTCTGTTCATGCCGCAGTGCACTCTTCGTGGTGGAGTGCTGCAGCCATGTGGCTCCGTGTGTTCAGCAGCACAGCAGCAGTGTGTCCACTCTCTGGAGCTCTTCAGCCTGAGCTGGCCCTTTAACTGCCACCTTCTGCCCAACTCGAACAACGTCATGCTGTGCTCGCTTCCTTAGGTCACAGCACTGCACAGACTGATTCACATCAGACCATGATTCAGTGGTGGTGCTGGCTAAAGATTTGACTGTTCCTTTTGAATCTTTAAGTTGTTCTGAGGACAGACATTGTCTGAACTTTGAATCACAACTCAAACACATAGTGCTACTGCTTCAGACTGGAGAAGTCTGAATTTATCAATACCCTTACAATAAGTTACATTTTAAACTTGTGATATATTTCCACAGCAATCTGTTCCTGTCCATGCTGCTTAGATGGCTGGAGTATTCATTTTTTTGTTTCTTCTAAATTCATCCAGGAAATCCTTTGCAAACAATTTTTAAGAGTCATGCCTTCAAAAGCTATACACAGTACGGGATCGTTTTATCCTTGATTGCTGGGCAGAAATACAGGGCACACCATGCCACTTCACTACAGGAACTACATTTCCCATAATGCCCAAGCATCTTTCCAAAAGCTTGAGTGACTATCACTTTCAGTCAGAGCCAGTTTCTTTCAGTTTTCATATAGCGTACGACTGGACATCCGTAAATATTTAAAAAGAAGTCAGCCTCACTGGAGACAAGGTTATGATGTGTTTTGGCCATTTATTAGATATACGTACTGAGATGGGATAACGTCACTATTACTGGGGATTTACTGTAGTTTTAGTCCTGTCTGAAAAGTTCAAGTTCGATAAAATATTTTTACTTAACTAACTAAAAAATACACACCTCACAAAAATTCTAATTCAAAGCAGCAATGCCGTTTTCTTTTGAGCTTCTTTACTGCATTGTAGCAATTAGGGGTGTGCAATATTGACAAAAAATAATCTTGAAATTTCCTGGGAGTTTGTTGATAACGATAATTAGAGGATATTTCTAAAGTACTCAAAAGTTGTTTGAATCCATCTCTCTCAACTGCCTGAATTGGCACAGTGTCTTACACTATATCACTGGTGACAGCATTTATGACGTCTTGCCGTCTGTTGCTTTTCTAGTCATAAAGCACTTTTTTGCAGAATGATTCCGCTGAGGTTTGCTGAGTATGTTTTTATACTGGTACCTTGGCTGGTTTAGGCCTGACGTGGACAGCTGACTCCTGAAGTCTGTCAATCTTAATTTTCTGTTAGGGCTGGGTATTGTTTGCATTTTATTGATTCTGATTCTGCTTATCGATTCCAAGTTTTGATTCCAAAATGGTGAAACAAGGTGCCAATTTTTTATATATAAAGGATACCTGTATTTTTTTCATCTTTCAACTCTGTGATTCATGAAGTTTACTTTTTTTTTCTCTTGGATTTGCTGGCAAGGTGCTAATGATGTCTGTGGAGCTGGGTAATCCAGCCTTTGGGCTAGAAGACTGCAGTCGGTTGAACACAGTACACTACTGAAACTCAATATTATGCTGGTGCCGCAGATGTTTTGCCATGTTGGAGGTGTAACCTCCTTTACAGTAGATCAACTTTCCACACATATTGCATTTAGTTTTCTCTCACATATTGGAACCAAACTTTAGAGGGCTTCCCAAGGTCCATCTTCCACTAATGCTATAGCAGAGCGTATCAAGCGATGTTGATGACGTATTACACAATGCGCCGATCCTGGCAGATAGGAGCTTCCTTACAGACATATATTTGCACTAATAGCGGTTGTGTATTGGAAACATAAAATATAACTAAAGACCTTTTTTAAATCTTTATTTCTAGCCAGTTTGTTTATTTACTTTATTTAACGTGTTTTCATTATTTGCATTCTACCACTAGGTCTAATCATTCATAATCACAATTTTAGTTTTCATTGTTATGCCAACAACATACCAATTTATGTTAATACCCAGAACACTTGTAACCTGCCTCCCCATTCTTTAACACTGTACATCCATGAATTAAAGCAGTGGTTGGAAAATAATTTTCTGAACACTGAACTGAACACTGCAAAAACTAAGCTGATGCTGGATGGATGCAAAGATTGGATCTCCAAAGTTGGCAATGTTACCATCAACGTTGATGGAGTTTCTAAGAGTGCCACAAAAGTTGCAAGAAACCTTAGGGTTTTGTTCGACTCGTCGCTCACATTTGAGGATCATTTCAAATCGCTAACCAGAACTGCCATTTTTCTTTAACGTAATATTTCTCGTCTTCAGCCCTTGCCATCTTAAATGGTTCACTCCTCCTTCTTCTTGATTACTGTAACTCTTTATTCACTGGCATTACCTGCCAAAATGATCAGTAAACCTCAGTACATACAAAATGCTGTAGCAAGAGTGCTCACATATAATAAGAGATCAGCACACATCACCCCAAATCTACCTCAGCTACATTGGTTGCCAGTCTGTTCTTACATTAAATACAAAATTCTGCTTATCACATTTAAAGCACTTCATGGTCTGGCACCAGCTCATCTTAAGAGTTACTCCTTCCCTACACTCCTCCTCATCCCCTCAGGTCCTCTGACAGGTACTCACATTTCCCATTTCCCAACAGTTCCCATTTCTCCTCTCTCTACCATGGGTAGCAGGGTTTTTTTGTGTCGTTGCTCCCAGCCTCTGGAACTCCTTGCCTCTAGATATCCGCAACTGTACCTCTCTTCCCACCTTTTTGAAGACATGTCTTTTCCAAAACACTCCTGTTCTTCCTCTGTACCTCTGTTTTTTCTTGTTTTTTTCCTCTCTTGTAAGCAACCTTGGGTTTTATAAAGGTACTACAGAAGTACTTATTATTATTATTAAATGCGTTAGTAAGAACCAGTAAGTGGAATCGAAATTCATGTTTTTTTTTTAATGGATACACAGTTATAGGAATTTTGGAATTTGAATATATGTCAACTCAAAAGATGTGTTTCTGTCTGTCGTGTTTTTTTTTTTTTTTTTGCAAAATGTGTGACAAACTTGATAACGGCAGCTCACACACTGTTAAAACAACAATTAAGACATTATCATAGACGATACATATCGCACACACCTAGCAGCAATCATTAGTAGCACACATTGTACAGGCTCTGTAATAGTAGTTGTACAATTTCCTGCTGTTAAAGCCTATCGTTTTGTTATGGACAGTAAAAATGTAGGCTGAGGTATAGAAATATTTATTGAAATATCATAAACGCGACATATAAATAAAGTGTCATGGTCTGTATTCTGAGCAGCTATTTCTGAAAAAATTACCATAATTTAGTAAGCTAGAGGCTACTGTAAAGGTATTTTAAATTATATAATCAATAAAACAATCACTCCTTAAACGTATCACAGTTTCAAATTATGTTCCCTAGCATAGGGACACAAGAAGTGCCAAGTTTGTACTATTCTCACTCATAAGTTTAAATCCATTATCTGCTCTTGATTTCAGGACTTGGCCCGAAAAGTTTCAAGTACATTACTTCGAAATTCACCCTCCAAATTTATAGCAGTCTCTACTGCTTCTCAGGCTGCATAATGAGTTTAAGCGTGAGGTCTAGTGCTACTGCAGTCAGGCCCCAGATTCTGTACTTATGATTGTGAAACACAGGAAGTGTGTAACTATAGCGATTGCCAGTGCGAAAATGTGTGTAGCCCCGGTTCTGAGGGTTGTATACATGGGCTACAGTCAGGGTAAAGATCTCCTCCACCTTGGGGAGACAGAAAGAGACAAGTGAAACTAAACAAATTAAGCAACTTCATATGAGAATAAATGTTTTAACACCACCTTACCTCACTGGGGTTAGGATTGAGCACCAGAGCCTCCAGTGGCCCAAGGTTGGCTAACACAGGGGCAATCATCATTCCTGACTTAAAAAGACAAAATATGTATTTATTACTTTCAATTAACTTTGATTGAATTACATTTCTGAATTTGGTTTCAGCTAAGAAAAAAATCCTCACGCCATCGACCAGCGGCTTCAGAACCCCCCACACTTCATTTTCAGTCACAGAAATGCCCAGTTCCTCCCTTGCTTCCCGTAGTGCAGTTTCCACAACATTGCTGTCAGATGGGTCTTGCTTCCCCCCTGCAAAACTGCACAGAGAAAACAAAAATTGTTTTGCGGTTGCACAATTGGTGGTCGTATCTGAGGGAGGTCAACCTGGATCTACCCTCAACTGCTACCTAAGAAATCAAATTTGCTGATCAAAGCTGTTTTTCAGTCAGGATGAGATCAGTTTGCATTATCCTGACTTCACCAATTCACTATTCAGTTGTATATAAATTAGGGTGGTACCTGTCAGGTGCTGGCGTTAGGTTTGTGTGGACGCAGACTTAACTTGATGTCACGATGATGTTGCATTTAGTGTCTTTCTTTTTAAATTCAAGTACTTCTCCAAATTAATTATAGAGTATTCAGAGATAAGTTACATATTCTAAATGGGGATTTGATACAGAGTTAGCCAGAGATATTCAGACTGCACAGTTGAGATTTTTCAATGAAAAGCCATTTGTGACATTTTTATAAAAATGACTTGAGTATGGTATAACATGATTTGTCATCCTTCATTTAAAATCAAGTTCTTACTAAAACCACAGTGGTGGTTTTATATTATACAACATATTATATGTTGTTCACCTGTTCTAAGGGAAACTCATTGTCTGAAAGCTGTTCTCAGGAAAATCCTGGCAACCTAGCACGTGTGAAGCAGATAATTTCCACACCATCGGTTATGCAGGTACCCACATCTGAATGTGAATCATTTTTCCTATGTATCCACTGATGTTAACTTGCCATTTTAAGATATTCAGATTGCACTGATGCACTTTATTTCTAATTTGGTTGTGTATATAGATCACATCCAACATACCTGACGTCACCTTTGTGTTTTCCCCTTAATTTGCTGGATCTAAGAGTGAAAAGGAAGGATGGTTCTCCCCTTACTGTGCACAGAGCCACGAGCACAGCTGCCCAGCCCTTTTTGGTCTCCTTATCATACAATGTAGCGTTGGGCTGCAGGTGGGCTCTGCAGAGGGCCATGTTCTCGGCTGAGAGACAGTCTTCGAGAGCGGCCTGCCGAGGCACATGCCTGTGCACACCACAGGTCTGGGATATCAGAGGTCTATGATGGTTCCTTCCTTCTTGGTAGGGAGTCCAGAGCTCTTTGGTGAAAGATGTTTTTGCTATGGTATGATTGCTCTTCTGACATTTTATACTGCCAAGTAGGTGCTCGTCTGTTTTGTTTTCTGGTATCAATACAAAGTGTTCTGATAAAGAACTGCAGTGTACAGAGCATAGTTTATGAGTTTGTTGCAAAATACATGTGCTGTTCTGTGGCTTAAGTGTGCAATGCTGTTTCCTCTGTGGTCCTTTCTCCCTCTTCACCGTGCAGAAGTGTTCAAAGAGAAGGTCACTGCATGACATCCTTTTGATATTTTGCTTCTGGGAGTTGGTGACGGTCCTGAATAGTGATCCATAAGTCCCCAGTAGGCATGATGAAGTCACAAAGTGAGGACTTCTAAACATCCTGTGATGAAAATTAGAGTCAAAGTGTGTTCCAGAACAGTCTGTTTGTGCCACACATGACAAAATGGTCGCATATGGAACAACAAACTAACATTTAAACCGTGAGCATTGGATGTGGTAGCATTAGAGTAGATAGGAAATGGAAGCGAGTCAAAAGTAACATCTTGATTTCACTGAACATGAATCAGCAGTGATACTGATGTGGTGGTGGTGTGCTAGTGTGTGTTGATCTGGTACGACTGGATCAGACACATTGGCATTTTTAAACATCATGTTCACTCACTGTGCACTTTTAGACACGTACCATATTGCTCCACCTTGTAAATTTAAAGTCAGAGGCAGTAGCTCATCTGCTGTTGGACACTTTGTGTTAGTCATCCTCTAATCTTTCATCAGCACTCACAGGATGCTGGTGGCTGGACATTTTTGGTTGGCGGACAATTTTCTGTCCAGCAGTGACACAAGTGTTTAAAAACTCTGCAGCACTGCTGTGTCTGATCCACTCATACCAGCATGACACAAATTAACACACCAAAACCACATCACTCCACACTGACAATGATCCACCACTCAAATAGTACCTGATCTGTGGGGGTCCTGACCATTAGACAACAGAGTAAAAGGGACTAAGAAAGTATGTAGACAAACAGATGAACTATAGTCTGTAATTGCAGAACTATAAAGTGCTTCTCTATGGTAAGTGGAACTGATAAATCAAGTGATCACAGTGTAGTTATTGAAATTATAAGTACAATGACAGTTTTGATTCATTTCTGACTCATTTTGATTTAAATTGATAATATGCACAATTTGAAATACACAATTTTGTTTCAAAGTACTTGAATAATTGTAAATAATCCTGATTTGAAATCCAAGGCTATATTTAATATACTAATCATTGCTACAACAACCACAGTAGATTTAGCAATAACCCTAAATCACATGCTTTGCTCTATCTATGTAATACTACACTGGAATTTTCCAATCTGGTAAAGCAAACTTTCCCCTCGGTTATCATTCATGCTTAATCAACTCAGTGAAACTGGAAATTGTAAAGTTAAAGTGCTTCCCAGGTTTCCCCTCATCTTAAACACCTGAGCTTACTAATTACAAATGCCTGCATAAATTGAATTGGGTGTGCTGGAGCACAGGCAATGTTTAAATGTGCTAAAGTGGAGCTGTCAGGAAAGGCTGGTGTGTATTCCATTTATAAGTGTGTAGTTTTTGTGGTTTATACTGTTTGAGGCACAATTAATATACAAACACTTTTGAATTATCACTAGATTTGAATAGCCTTTTCCACTAACATATACATAGGGCTCGACCTGACTTTTGTTTGATATGATTTCAGAAACTAGGAGTTGCTTCCAATTTTCATTCTGGGTATTAGGAAAGTAAACAAAAATCCAAGACTGAAATACATAACACACTACTAACAGTATTTGCTATAATCTTGAATAATGTTTTTACTAACAAATCATGTTTAATTTTCTCTTTTCTGCCTTTTCTCAACAAATGTGCAGTTCTTGAGAGTTTATACATATCTGTGGCAAGAAAATCGACTGGGTGGAGTTGGCTCCAAAGCTTTGGAATCAATTATCTTTTAATAATACTAGATTTAGATCTCGGCATTGAAATCGCTTCTCGCTAACACGTATTGGAATTCGGAGAGTCGATTCTTTTTTTCAAAATCGACTCACAACCCAATCTGCATAAGTACACGGTATTCAGATTGTGGCTTTAATTGTAAACCAGTGAATCAACTTTTATGAACATATCAGGCTTTGCTGCTTGTACTCTTTTGTAACAGTTTAAATAGCTGAATTAATGTATATCGTTACAAACTAATTTCAAGTGAATGTTTGATGAACCTGCATGTTCCTACCGCTACCTAAACAGTTACTGTAACATGATCACTCAGATTTAATCCTGACCTGAGCCTGTTTTGCTGTCATTAGCGTTAGCATAACGGCAACACTAGCAAACGAACGAGTACGCTCAGTTTTAGTAGTGATCAAAGTTGTCGACATCAGTGACATCTTAAGGATAAACGCTGTTAAATACAAACAACACACCAGGACACACAAGCTGTCCATCAGTTTTCCTTAATTTACTAACCTTGAGCATGAACGAAACCAGGCTTTTCGGCCTTTCCGGTGAGTGCTCGGGTTGCCAAATACATAAAAATGCTCCTCGTAACCCATGGCAGTTACGCAACAAAAAAGGTGACGTCATCTTCAGCGATTCCGTCATCAAAAGCTGGTACATTTGGCTCTTATAAGACATTATTAGGCTGTTTGTTTGTTTTCACGCTTAAGATTGTTCGTCAAGCATACCATGTTCACTCCGTAAAACACAAACAAAGAAAAAATCCGTTTTTACTTATTAAGCTTTTGGTTCTCATAAGTCTTGTCATCTCAAGTCAGGTAATTCACTGTTGAAAGCTAAGGACAGTGGATCCTAACTTGGTTATAGCAGGGATGGTAACAGCTATTTTACTGGCAAATGTTCCACCCAGTAACTACCTACTACAAAATAATCCCTGATGGGTGGTATGTGCCAGGGCTGGACTTTTCTGTTTTTATGTCAGAGAAAATTACATCCATCCTTTAAGAGAAACAATAACTAGACTTAAATCAGTTTCCACTTCTAGAGTAGCAGTAAGAAATAGATTTATTGAAAAGTCCAAAAAAACAGCCAACCCAACAATCTGAGATGGTCTTGAGAGCACATAAAGTCAGAGGCCCACACATTCTATGTTTTTATCTTTTACCATTATCTCCAATTCTGACCAATATTTTTTTTTTTTTTTTAAGTACTCCACTGTCTCCAACTCCAGACCAAGTGCCCTATCATAAGGTCATGATAAGCTTTCTAACTTCCCTTCAGTGGCTCTTGTACATCACTTTACTTAGTTTCCAGCATCTTAAAACTTCACAAGGCTAAATGTTTGATTACAACATTGTGTTCTTGGCTATGCTTGACTTCACTGCTTTTGTACTTATTGGATTCTCACTAGGTATTCACTTAAAAGTAACAACGAATAATTATCACAACTAGTCATCTAATTAAATTTAGACTAGCATTTAATTCAATTTTAGCTCAGTGGAAGCTGCATCCTATTTAGCAGCACAGAGTGGCAGGTGGGAATCAATCCATTGCAGGGCACACAAATTGGAACACTTTAGAGATACCAGTTGACCAAACACATATTTGGAATGTGTGTGTGTGGGGGTTGGAATTAAATGCAGAGATGTAGAAAACATGAAAACTCCACCACAGAGGTGAAGGCAAGGTCATAATTGAAACAGGGATCTTTGGAGCTGTACAGTGACCGCACAAACCGATTGTGCCACCGTGCCACCCAACCCTGCTAGATAAATTGCTACTGTTCCTCTTGATTGCTCAATATTGCGTTAAATGCCACCATAAACGCAACACCCACTTCTACAGGGTTGTTCACCACTTTCAGTCAAGTAGCTGTTGATGTTGCTGCTGTATAATCATCATTTGTTTGCCACATACTAAGTTGAAGAAGAAGGAAGTCTCGATTTATACCCAGAACAATACACCATCTTTGTATGAGGAAAGACCTTTTCCAACAGTTATTTATTTTGTTATTTCATGTCTTGTTAGCATCAGTTGCTATATTCATGACCATAGCATGGTTACAACTCTACCCATCAAACACTAATGCCTGGGAAATTTAGAAAGACCAATTAATCTAGTGCATGTCTTTGGAATGTGAGCGGAAACCAGAGTACCCAAAGACAAGTCATGTGGACAAGCAACTTGTGCTACAGCGCCATCTTTTCCAATAGCTAATATAAAATATGACATTGATCCAACTTTAGGATAAGGGATATCATGTTTTTTTTATTACAGATGATAAAGCTTGTTGTATGAAACACTGAGGGATGAGGCCTAACAAATACATATATTTAGTTTTTTCATATCTTATGGAGTTGTGGTGTTCACAGCAGAATTTTCCACCATGCCCTGGTATCACTCTCTGTAGTTAAATTTAACCAGTACAAAACTTCCCCCATTCCAAACATTGCAAATTCTCACAGAAGATAGGCCTGCATGAAGTGTGACACTTTTGATAGCTTGTGATTGGCTAACCCGTTCAATTCTATGCAGCTGATTACATGTAGTGAGCTATGTAGTGACTGCACAACTAGTCAGTCCAGCTTTTTTGAATACCTTTCACCCTACATCATGTAAACTGACGGCACTCTCCAACTGAAACTGGTCAGGCTGTTACACCTCATGACATAGGTGGAAAGTTCTTGAAGACCTGTTGTACCAGTCATAAGCTCCACCTACTGTGGCTTTGAAATGCAAGCGTTGTTTTTGAGAGGCTGATTTTTTTAAAATCTTCTACAGGAAGGTTTTGTGCTGTTTTCGTTTAACATCATGGCTTCATCCAACGGTGCTCCAGATGACTTTGCATGTCCTGTATGTTTGGAAGTATTGCACGACCCAGCTACAATTCCTTGTGGTCACACATACTGCCTTCAGTGCATCCAGGTCCATTGGGATAAAGCTTCTCCAAAGGGTTCTTACTCTTGTCCACAGTGTAGACAGGTGTTCAAGCCAAGGCCGACTCTGGGAAGAAATACCATGCTGATCGAGGCCATGAAGAAACTGAGAGTAGGAGAGCAGGAATTATCATCATTTGCTGACAATTCCACAGATTCTCCTCAACCAGCATCAGGCAGGTCTGATGGATCTGTAGGAACGTCTGAGGATACATCAGTGCAGCTGGGATTATATCCTCAACTACCTTCAACCTCACCCAAGCTGTGTCCAGTACACCAACAAGTACTGGAGTTCTATTGCTGTGATGATAAGGAAAATGTGTGTGATGAATGTACCTTCAAAGAACATAAAGGCCATCGGTTGGTGCGTCCAGATGAAGAAAAGGAGGTAATTGTTTATTTATGTATTCTCGATGTTCAAGGTCTCAATTATTTTAAACGTATTTGTTTGTGGGACTGTGGTGGCCTAGCGGTTAAAGTACTGGACAATGGACCAGAAGGTCCAGGGTTCAAAAACCACCTCTGCTAGGCCACCATTGTTGGGTACTTGAGCAAGGCACTTAACCCACAATTGCTTGAATTGTAATATTGTTTCAATTATAAGTCGCTCTGAATAAGAGCGTTCGCTAAATTACATAAATGTAAATGTATTTGTTTAAACATATCTATAGGAATTAGACTTACATTTTTCAGGTTTCTTTCTGGGTCCCATTGTAAATAATGTGTCTTTGATTTATTATTTCCGTCTGAGCAGCAAGAGCTGGAGAAAAAGAAGGATATGCTACAAAGGAGTATTCAAGAAAGGGAGATCATTATTCAAACACTTCCACAGGTTTTTCAAGCTCACAAGGTAGGAATAATTCAAGACTATTTTTATAGTGGTGAAATGAAGTATAAAAAATTACAAGTATGTTTTAACACAAAAATAATGCAATAATTTAAAAAGTATAAAGGTGCTTGTGTGGTACAGAAGTAATTCGCTAACCACCAACATGGACACATCAAGGTGTCACACAGACATCATCATGATCACCATGTCAGCAGGAGGATCACCCACATGGCACAGTGACAGCCAGCCCTGCTGGACCCTGCAATGGGCTGCGTGTCATTCGAGTTGTATTTTAGCCTGCACCCCAATGAATGGATAGTCTCTGGACTCCCTCTGACAAGTGACTAGCATAAGGGGGTTTAAAAATTATAATAATAAGAATAAGAACATTCTAACAACCTCTGAACATCACCACATAGCCTACAACTTGAGCATTTATAGCATTGACACCTTTTTGCTTCCTTTTACTCCTTGGAATGCCCTTGTAGAGTAGAGTAATCTGACTTGTACTGTGTGTTCCTATTCTTTCCAAAATGTTTTGGCAAAGATTATAGTCACGTCTCTGTATAGGCCAGTAAAGTCTTCCTTACTTAATTCAGCAAAACATTCTATGTAAATAGCCTTGGGCATGGAACCTACAGTCATTCTCAAATAGTGTCATAATATCAAAAACTAAGCTCATGCATATGATTCCCTTCATGGACAGATGGTCTGTAAAAATGGGAAAATGCTAAAGTAGTACGACAAACATACTAAACTATATAGAGTTACTGGCATTCAAGTGATAACCACTAAAAACTATGAAGAATAAGTGTTGGAATGGATGTAAGTTAATTTTCGTCTTCATGCCACAGACTAAGATTCAGGAGATGCAAAGGGAACATCTAGTTCTTTTTGGTGAAGCAATGAAGAGCATGGAGTTGATGAGATCCCAGGTAGTGGAACTCCTTCAAGCCTATGAGACCTCCCACTTATAATCACATCGAGGAAGCCACGCTATTTAGACTGCCAGATGAAGATCAGCCAACTATACAAACAAGATGAGGAACTAAAGAGGCTGGCCAATACTCAGGACTCCATTCAATTCCTACAAGTAAGAGGCCTTAATATGTATTGTATGTCATATGCTACCTTTTAAATATAAATATGCATTGAATTTAGAGTTCACCTGCACTCACTGGCCATTTTATCAGGTACACCTTCCATACTCTTGTCAGATGCTTTTTCCAGTCACTCTTTCCTTCTTCATCAATGGAAGAGAACGATCACCATTTGTGAGGTGGACCACAAACAATTGCTAAGGATTGTAAATGCTGTGTGTATTTGCAGACCTCTTTATAACACAAAGATTTTGCTATAATTATATACCCTTATATGCCCTTTATTATGTGCCTGTCATGAGTGTCAGTTTCTGCACAGGATGCTGTGATCAAGTTTTTAACCTGAATTGGCACTGTGGGGTTTTGCAGTGCTATAGCCAAAACACTTGAAACAGCACAACACAAACCACCAAGCCATTACAATGTCATTTTTTCACTGCGGTAATGAGAATGGCCAACTACTTAAATATCACGTGGTTAATTTCCAACAATAAACAAGCTGATTTTATTAAATTCGTACCTGTTTTTATAAAAAAAAAAACATGTACATATTTATTATTTTCTACAAAGAAAAGAAAGGCATGTTGTACGTATAGTACAGTGTAGTCATGCAGTGGCCCCTCTTCCCTGATGACTGAAAAGCATGCATATAGTAGCAACAATTGAGCTACATTAGTAGTTATATTCAGTACTGTGCAAGTCTTAGGTCACCAGACTTAGGTCTTTGTTTTAGCAATGGTATAATGACCATATGCCATTATTTCTCAGGTTATTTTAGAATACAACCAGAAAATAATGTATGCACTAATAAAAAAAAAACTGAAAAAAGTGTAGCAGCCAAGAAATCACTTTTCAGAAGAGGAACAAAATGAAGGTATAAGATATCTTAGGGTTACAGATTGGACTGGAGATCCATGGACAAAAAAGAGTACAATGGTAATCAAAGTTTGAAATGTTGAGTCAACTCATCGGACATATGGTTAGTACATGGTCATTATACCACTGCTTAAACAAACAAATCCAATGGTGGCCTAAGACTTTTGCACAGTACTGTATCTACAACATGCATTCCACTGTGAGGTGTACTGGATAAAATGGCCAATGAGATTATGTATTATAACCTGGCAACTGAATGTGTAATGCCACATCTCAAATATTGCCAGACAATCGAGACTGTAGGTGGTGCGAACTCTGTTGGCAAAGTGCAGCTGGAGATTTCCAGCCCGGAGTCAGTGGGGTCTGACATCAGATCAGCTCTTGAAAATTTTAGGGTACAGCTGCAAGACCTCTGCAAAGGAAGCTTGGCCAGTGTCTTCAGAGTTGGTGAGACCATGTCTAACACTACATGCCTTCCACCAGCACATTACATAGTTTTATGTGAGGGTATCTCGGTCAGTGTCATGAGTTGAGAGCAGGTCTGCTGATCTGGAGTAGGCTCAGTTGACATAACTGGATTTAAAAGCACCAGTAACGTTACCAGAGGTGGCATACGAAACAGAGAGGCACAGATTTGGGAACCAGTGCTCTATCTACTAAGCAACTCTGGTTTGTGGTGATGTCTGTAGGTTGTGGTGATTCATGGACTCAGGACAAAAATCCGTGTTCATACAGTTCTGGCCAATGTGTGTTTTCACCGGGTTACTTCTCAGTTTCGCCAAGGGCATGTTCCTAAGTCTCAGGGTGGGGGCTGGGTCTATTCCAGATCAATGTATCTGCCCAGTTTATGTGAGAAAAAGCGCACTGTAATGTGATAACTTCCGACCCAGCCCCCACTTAGAGGAATGCTGAGATTCAAGAATCCCCATACCTGGCGAAATCAACACTACTGGACTAAACAAGGCACCTCCTGAACTTGTACACTGGTGCTAGGAACCAAAATGAAATTCCGTAACCGACAGACCTCACCTCACTGAGATACAGACTAGGGTGACTTAGTTTGTAAACCACTGCTTCCCAATGCTGAGTCATTCTGGTTCATATCCTGTCTCTGTATTACAGACCATGTATAGTACAGCAGTGTAGGTCTTCTGACACCTGTACAAAATATAGTTGGGTGTGCTGGTACCTTTCAAGTTTGGGTTTACGCTCTAAAATGTCCAGTTTGTGTGTATTCCTTGAGATTGTGTCATATTTTGCTGGGGTGGGTTCCCGAATCTCAGTACTCCTTGGGGTGAGGGCAATCGTCACATGACCAGACCAGGGGTGCCCCCACATTACACCACTATAATCTATTAAAGTGGTTCCCAAACTTTAACTGCACCACTCCCCGTCTTTTGCTTCCAAACTCCACTGGAATTTATTTGAAGGTCAGGTCAAGTTAGATCTTTTTATATGGCGCTTTTTAAAATGGAGCATTGTCTCAAAGCAGCTTCACAATTTTAGATTATCTTGTAATATCTAGGGCCAATTTCCAAATTAAGCAAGCCTAGGTGGCAAGGAAAAACTCCCTAAATGTTATAAGGAATAAACCTTGGGAAGACCAGGACTCAAAGTAACTCAACCTCCTTGGATGGCTTGGATGATAAGTATGTAAGTGAAATGAATGAAACTAATTTATCTAGTCAAATAGGTCTGTAGTAATAGATCAAAAAACATAAACTAAGTAAATATTAACAGATGAATAAAGAGTCACTTTAGGATCTTAAGTCCTTGGCTGAAAAGTCCTTGGCGGTATGTCGTCCCCAGCCAACCGGAGGAGGGTGAGAGTTACTGCCCTCTGGTGTGGCCCAGGCATGGTGGGGTCAAGTCAAATTTATTTATATAGCACTTTTTACAATGGAGCATTGTCTCAAAGCAACTTTACAAGTTTAGATTATCTCCTAATAACTACGTCCAATCCCAAATTGCCTGCCCCTCACTTTGGGAGCCATTGATCTATTGCATATAAATGGACCTCAAGTTATTCTTGATGTGTTTATACTGCATGTCAGTCAAATATTGAAATTCTGTACTTGACATTTTCAAATCCAGCGCTGCCCAACAGACTGTTTTTGTTTTGTAGTGAATGATGCAGAAAAACCTGCAATATCCTCTAATGTTCAGACAGCAGAAGTGAACCCAATCAATTCACAAGCTGCCTCACAGCAGACACAAAAGGACAACCGTAAGTCACATCTCGCATCATTTAAAGATAACTGGAATGAAAAAGATGAGCTCAATCAGAGCACTACTTTTAAGAGACCTGCTTTCTCTTTAGCTCCTGGTGTGGTGTCTGCATCTAGCAAAAGTGACAGTAAGCCCAAAATCGCAATGCCTCCTCCAGTGATGAATCAGCAGCCTGCAGCTTGCTCTGTGAACACAGGTACATATGTAGGATGTGTACACTCTATTGAAATGCACAAATTCGAACAATGTGTGTGTTTGCTTTGTAGTAAGTGAATGTGCTTTGCTCTTTACAGAGAGAAAATCTGCATCCAGTAGTGTGGAAAATCCAGCTCCTAAAACCAGAG
>JAJAGP010005021.1:0-39165 GCA_025084515.1 Ancistrus triradiatus | reverse complement strand
TTTAGATTATCTCCTAATAACTACGTCCAATTCCAAATTGAGCAAGCCTAGGGTGACAGTGGAAAGGAAAAACTCCCTGAGTGTTATGAGGAAGAAACCTTGGGAGGACCAAGACTCAAAAAGGGACCCGACCTCCTTGGGCGGCGTGTATGTACTGTGAATTTTCATAGTAAAACTGTGACTTTCTTGACAGTTTTAATGTGAACTTTCACAGTTTGACCATGAAGTTCACAGTTCTACTATGAAGTTTTGATGGTAATTTGGCCACTTCATGGTTCAACTGTGAAATTTCATAGTACAACTGTAAAGTTGGTGGACTATGAACTGACCATGAATTATTTCACAGTTGTACTATGAATTTTGCTTGGCCACTTCATGGTTCTACTGTCAAATTTCACAGTACATTTTTTCCTGGGTGTTGACTTGGTTTAAGATCAGATCAGTAAATACACGCTATTTCATAAACACGTATTTGGTTTGTTTGCTGGTTGCCTGTGTTCTGTTCCTGTCTCCCTCTTGTTTTTTTGTCACTTGTCTACCCAGTGATCATTATACCTGTGTCTCTTATCTTTTTTCAATTTTGTCTGCCCACTCTCCAACAACCCAAAACAAAGAAGGCTTGCTGTTTTATAATGCATTTTCTTGCCTACAAAGTTTTGTTCATTGTTTGGCTATAGTAATAATGCTAATCTGGGGGGTACCAGTGTACATAGGCAGCTCATAATGTGGTGCCATTGTCAAAGGTACCTCACATTATTGATAGTTTATTTGCATGACATGCTATGTTTGCTCCCTCATCAGCATTCCCTTGTGAGAAAGCTTTTTGATAGTTTTAGAGGTTGAGATTTCTTTGGCTTAGGTGCACATAGTTAGTAGATGAATAGCTCAATTGTCAAAAGGCATTTTCGCCTGCTTTTGTCTATTGCGTGTAGAGACTGTGAGAGATATGCAGATGTCTATACATCTGTTTACACATAGTCTACATGTACATCCATCTTGTTTAGCTCCCCCTGCTTTCTCCTTCCTACCCAGCAGGTGGGGCTGTAGCCGCCGGCTGGTCTGTCCTCTATATATACCCCTCTTCCTGTGCACTTCCTTTGTCTGACTTCTTCACTCCCTGGATTGGCTTGGCTCCTTGTGCTCATTGGTCTCTGCTGGTTTGTGTACCTTATCCTTGTCGCGTCTCTACCTCCTTGTCTCCATTTGCCTTTCTGTTAGTGTTAGTTTGTTTGTTTGTTAGCGTGTTAGCTTATTGTCTTGTTAGCCTGTTAGCCTGTCCTTTGTGTTATTGCATGTTTGTTGTCTCCATTCTTAGTTTAGGTTTGTTTGTGTTATATATCACCATGTACACTGTAAATAAATCTTCACCACTTGCACTTACGTCCGCCTCCCTGTTCCTTCCGAGCCAAAAGCGTGACACTACAACGATATTATAAGCTTATGGGAAAGACGTAAACTTTTCAGGCTAAATAACGATAAAATTGTTAGGTTTCATAAATAATACAGGTCATCTGCGACCCAAATGAGTTTTTGTCCCTTTTTGAGTTTTGGTCCTCCCAAAGTTTCTTCCTTGTAACATTTAGGGAGTTTTTCCTTTCTACTATCACTGTAGGCTTGTTCAATATGGGATTGGATATTAGAAGATGATAAAATTGTAAAGCTGCTTGGAGACGATGCTCCATTTATTTATTTATTTATGTATTTATTTATTTATTTATTTATAAAGCAACACTGATTGATCAGTTTCACATGCTGTTGTGCAAATGGAATAGAGAACAGGTGGAAATTATTGCCAATTAGCAAGACGCACTCAATAAAGGAGTGGTTCTGCAGGTGGGGGACCACAGACCACTTCTCAGTACCTATGCTTTCTGGCTGATGTTTTGGTCACTTTTGGATGTTGGTGGTGCTTTCACACTCGTGGTAGCATGAGACGGACTCTACAACCCTCACAAGTGGCTCAGGTAGTGCAGCTCATCCATGATGGCACATCAATGCGAGCTGTAGCAAGAAGGTTTGCTGTCTCTGTCAGCGTAGTGTCCAGAGTCTGGAGGCGCTACCAGGAGACAGGCCAGTACACCAGGAGACATGGAGGAGGCTGTAGGAGGGCAACAACCCAGCAGCGGGACCGCTACCTCCGCCTTTGTGCAAGGAGAACCAGGAGGAGCACTGCCAGAGCTCTGCAAAATGACCTCCAGCAGGCCACAAATGTGCATGTGTCTGCACAAACAGTTAGAAAACGACTCCATGAGGATGGTATGAGGGCCCGGCGTCCACAGATGGAGGTTGTGCTCACAGCCCAACGCCATGCAGGACGCTTGGCATTTGCCAGAGAACACCAGGATTGACAAATTCGCCACTGGCGCCCTGTGCTCTTCACAGATGAAAGCAGGTTCACACTGAGCACATGACAGAGTCTGGAGACGCCGTGGAGAGCGATCTGCTGCCTGCAACATTCTTCAGCATGACCGGTTTGGCAGTGGGTCAGTAATGGTGTGGGGTGGCATTTCTTTGGAGGGCTGCACAGCCCTCCATGTGCTCGCCAGAGGTAGCCTGACTGCCATTAGGTACAGAGATGAGATGCTCAGACCCCGTGTGAGACCATATGCTGGTGAGGTTGGCCCTGGGTTCCTCCTAATGCAGGACAGTGCTAGACCTCATGTGGCTGGAGTGTGTCAGCAGTTCCTGCAAGATGAAGGCATTGAAGCTATGGACTGGCCCACCCGTTCCCCTGACCTGAATCCGATTTAGCACATCTGGGACATCATGTCTCTCTCCATCCACCAACGTCACCACAGACTGTCCAGGAGTTGGGGGATGCTTTAGTGCAGGTCTGGGAGGAGATCCCTCAGGAGACCATCCGCCACCTCATCAGGAGCATGCCCAGGTGTTGTAGGGAAGTCATACAGGCACGTGGAGGCCACACACACTACTGAGTCTCATTTTGACTTGCATGACATTACATCAAAGTTGGATCAGCCTGTAGTGTGTTTTTCCACTTTCATTTAGTGTGTGACTCCAAATCCAGGCCTCCATTGGTTAATAATTTTGATTTCCATTGATGATTTTTGTGTGATTTTGTTGTCAGCACATTCAACTTTGTACAGAACAAAGTACTCAATGAGAATATTTCATTCATTCAGGTGTAGGATGTGTTATTTGAGTGTTCCCTTTATTTTTTTGAGCAGTGTATATATATATATATATATATATATATATATATATATATATATGCATGCACTATAGAAATAAATCTGGCTTGGCTTGACACTCCAGAGGATTAGCTTTGGTTCCTATGCATAACAGTAACTGTGCTTTTGTTGCCTCTGTCAGCTTGTGAACATTTTCCTGTATCCACCCCAGCCTTTAATCGATATCTAATGCCTGATTTGGCCCCTCCCTAATGATACCATCTTATCCCTGTACATTAATTTAGTCCAGTCATTGAGCTTTTGCACTGTTAGGATTACTTTCAGAGTACGATTCTGCGATTCTTTCCTTTAGAAAGTCTTGGTTGCACTTCGGCTTTAAATGGCTTTCTCTCATGAAGAGAGCTGATATCTCTTACTGCTTGTCTACTTGTTTTAGTTAAATATGCTCTAGATGTGGAGAGTTGCAGACGTTAAATTCAGTGCAATAGAGGGTTTCTGCATGCAAAATTATAGAGCTCCAGCTAAAATGATTAGATATGGCATGTTTAAAAAACAAAAAACAACAACAACAAAAAAAACTTGTGAATGTGGTCTGTAATTTTCTCAGACAGACTTCTGTCTGAAGCTACTGTCTCTCTGCCCATCAAAATAAACAAACACCTAATACAATATGTTCAAGTATGCAATTACATCATTTACATTTAGCCATTTAGCAGACATGAGAACAGTATAGCAATTAACGTTAATCTAATGGAATCAACACATTAGTGCTTAAATACTTAATTAAATAGATAAAAAACATACAAAAATGACTTTCTATACAACAAAGGAATGGAAAGATGGTTAGTCTTAGTTAAAACCTTTTAAGAACTTCAACAAGCCTATCAATATTTTCCCAGTTTAGCGGATACTACTGATATTACTACTACTAACAGTACTAATACTACTGCCACTGATGGATGATGATGATGATATAATAATAGTAAAAGTAAGAATAATTTATCTTAAAACATGGGGAGAAGAATTTAAGCTATGTATCAGCCAAGTTGAGGATTATGGTTGCCTAGTGGTTAAGGTACTGGACTATGGATCAGAAGGTCTAGGGTTCAAATCCCACCTCTGCCAAGATGCCATTGTTGGGTCCTTAAGCAAGGCCCTTAACTCACAATTGCTTAGATTGTAACAATATGTCAATTGTACATTTACATGTAAATGTATCTAAGTCTGGTTATATTATATTTATAAGTCTAGTTATATTTATATTTACATAAATATAAACGTAACGTTGGAAAGGAAGTTGCCAGACGAACACAGATTCAGGGCAAGGTGACGTTTATTCACAGATCCAAACAAGTAAAGCAGAGTCGAGGTCGGAGCCGAGCAGCAGATCAAAACCGAGTAGTCGCGGGTACAAACTATATCCAGAGGGTTAATCCAAATCGTCAACGAAAGCCAGGCGAGGTCGGTACACAGAGAAAACCAGACAAAGAAACGCTCGGTATGCATGCTAAGCAGTAGGCAATACTTCGCAACGAGGTGAGGTACTGACGCGTATAAATAGCGTCCCGGATTAAGATCAGGTGCGATGAATCAAAACTCTGGTGACGTGCTACCTAGAAGTGGGCGCTGTTCTCGCACAGGTGCTTGGGAGTTGGAGTCCCGAGGAGCTTTGGTCGTGACAGTAAATTTGTAGCTAACCTATGGACACACGCCTGTCACAGGCCAAGGTGGTTCCAGAGCACGAAATTCACTGGGTGCAGCCAGAGATCATTGCAGAGTGTTTAAATTTGTGCCTGAATTGTTAAATGAAAATAAAATCTGCAAGCAAAACAAAGCATCAAAATCTAAAAATATTGTTTTCCGGGTTATAAAGATTTGAATATATTCACACTAAACTTACTATTAAAAACTTTGATTAAAAATGCGATTTTACCAAAGATAAATAATCCACAAGTTAAAAGCAAGCAGAAGCAAAACAAAAAATAATTTTAAGCAAAAACATGTTTGATTTTGGATAAAAACGTGTATGTCTATGTGTCAATTATCACACATGATGCAAATTTGCAAAGAGGAGTTTTGAGAACAGAGGGGGTTCATAAAATAAATTATTTAAAAAAAATTGGCTTGAGCTTTTGTGTGCAAGTCTTCAAGATCATTCAATCACTAGCGTCTTTGTTTTTAAGATTTGGAGAAAGCATGAAAGTTTTAACCAGAGCTGAACGAGGCAATGTGTAAATATAAACTCCAAAGCAGTTTACAGCAGCCCAGCACAATCCAGCACAGCAGCCAAGCTTTTGTCCTCCATGATATGTCCCTTATAGATGTGTTTAAATAATTAATGGCCCCCGTGGTGGGGTGATAAATGGCTTCAATTAAGTGGAAATCATGAATTTAATTAATTGTAGTAATTAGGCTTGGCTCTTGCCTATACATGCCAGGACCTTCTAGTCTTAAATTCATCAAAGACTTTTGTCTTCATCAAGTGTCCATTGACAGGGATGTGAAAGGTCTCATGGACGTTGTTGTCCTGTTGTGCCTGGATTTTTTTGTGAAGAGGATCAAGGCCAAAACTGCTTAAGGATTTATTATAAAGTGAGGAGAATTTTAGTGTCAAAGCAATGCCAGCATCAGTAAATCTATTGCTAGTGAATTCTTCTTTGCCAGAATGGCTTAAAGCTAATTCATACATCCTCCGAGCAAGAATGGAACAGAGAATTTAATTAGACAGCAGACGTTAAAGAGCTCTGCTCAGTGTGCTGTAGTGTCTCTTCAGGGTTGAATCGGGCCTAGGATGATGCTAATTGATTTATGAGAAAGATTATGTGTCAAGTATGTGACATGCATTTGCAGACAACAACTAAGCAAAGAGTGTTTGCATTCTGATATAAAATGAATGGATAAAGGCAGGATGATACAACTTCAAACTGATCATTTCAGTCTATCACACGATCTGTGGCTATGACAGGAAATATACATCCAATAATTGATTGGCATAAAACTCGGTGGCTTTCAACTGTGTTGCTTCTTTTCGACCCTTGTTGAAGATGCACGAAAACCTGGCATGTGTTCATTACTGGCAGATGACGAGGTCTACACATTTTCATGGGTGCAATGGAAAATTGGAAATGGGGGAATCTGATCAGTGATGGGAATGAAGATGGACAAATGAGAAGTGACAGAACAAGAGGTAACTGATTACTGAGGCCGCAGCACCTGGTTGATCCTTGAGAGGTTTTTTTGACCAACTTGAATATAAACCTTACATTTCATATTGTGCTGGTAACTTCCTAGTTCCTGAGTTTTATGGACTTGATACTCATTCACATTCATTGATTTCTTATCCGCGTGATCCTGAAAAGAGTCGCGGGAGAGCCGGTGCCTAGCTGGCGGCAAGGCAGGAACAAGTCAAGTCAGACTTATTACTATAGCGCTTTTTACAATGGTGCATTGTCTCAAAGCAACTTTACATTTTTAGATTTTCTTCTAATATCAAGGGCCAACCTTAAACTGAGCAAGCCTAGGGTGACAGTCGCAAGGAAAAACTCCCTAAACGTTATAAGGAAGAAGCCTTGGGAGGACCAAGGATGAAAAGGAGACCCATCCTCCTTGGGTGGCTTAGATGAGAAATGTTATAATAAAACTCATTTATCTAAAAATATGAGTATTCGCATTACTTAGTCCGTTACACAGTCACTTTAGCATCTTGAGTCCATCGCAGCAAAGTCCTTGGCGGCACGTCATCCCCAGCCAACCAGAGGAGGGAGAGAGTTACTGCCCTCTGGCTATGGTGGGGCTGGAGCTGATGACGAAAATAACTTGAGTGGAGCTGAAGCAGATGAACGTCTTAGTGTGTGGGACTGGAACTGGTACAGGAACACAAGCTCGGAGAGAAAAGAGAAAGTGTAGTTAGTTATTGATTAAGACCACAGTCTCTTAACAACCACTGATGCCATGTGTAGCATGAGAGTTGGCTACTGCAGCAGAGCTAGAAAAAGATCCAGAAGGCAACACTGCGAAGAGGTGAACAACCCTAGACAGTGTGCCACTCCACCATAAAGCGCACACGCTCACACACTAGGGGCACTTTAGAGGCACCAATTCACCTAACATGCATGTCTTTGGATTGTGGGAGGAAACCCGAGTACATGGGGACAGGGAGCACACAAAGACTGCAGGATCATCTCACTGAGGTGACAGTGCTACCCACCGGGCCACCACTTAATATTATTAATAAATGTATACAGTATATTCATTCATTGACTTTCTTATCCGCTTGATCCTGGTCAGAGTCGCGGGAGAGCACAGGGCACAAGGCAGGAGCAACCCTAAACATGGCGCCTATCCATTGTAGGGACTTGGTGTTGTTGTTGTTGTTGTTGTTATTATTAGTAAATGTATACGGTATATTGATTCTATAAATGTTAAGAGCAGTACATTTTCAGTGACAGCATTTTATGACGCCTGTGCTGATTTCCTGTACATTTTTACAATTAACTTGGGTTTGCCTTTGACAGCCAAGTATTTATTAGTCTCTGTTTATCAGTGTATATACACAGTTCATTAAAAAACAAATTAAATACACTGTCATAACATGCTTTGCCAAGTTAATCAGCCAAACAATACATCTTATTAATCCAAACACATTGCATGAGCTTATTTTAAGTTATTAAAAATGGATTTAGGATTAAGCAGCTTTATTTCAAACGGGTACCGAGCAAATTTTCCCCATAATTAATAATGTTAACTGAATTAATCCGTTCCAGACCCTCAGAAAATCCACACTGTATAAGGCATTATATGCATTAATGGAGTTGTATTTTACAGGAGCTCCCTGATTTATGATGGAGATATGTTCAGACAAATCCATCACAAGTTAAATGCATCATGAACGGAGTTTAATAAGTGTTTGGTATAGTGTACTGTACCATAGCAGAGCCTATGATGAGTAAAGTTATTGTTTGTAACACTTACATTAACCTACAGTTGGCCAAAATCATTAATAGAAAGCTTATTTGATAAAACATTGCTGAAAATAACATAGAATTTAGTGAGTAATGGATTGACTGTGAAAAGTAAATGCAAAACACTTACTGTATTGAACTCGGAGTGTTAGCATAGCTGCTAATGGGGGCGCCCTGGTCATGATCACAGGGGTTCTGGCATCTATCCCTGAAGAACACATGGATTGTGGAGACCACATTTGACAAGACTTCTCTTGAATCGCCTGTTTGTTTGAATGCAGGATAATTACATTGTATTGTTGCTGTACTCACTCTTGCCATGATGTAAGATTAAATGTTGTTGGATTGGACATTTTCCGAATGTCAGACTATATACCTTACTTAGCGATGCTATGTGGAATATTGTACTGTAGCATGTATTGCCTAAATGGAAAAGATACTGCAGTGTTTTCCATACTTAGATTGATTCAATACCAACATTGACTGCCACATAAAATTTATACTACTTAACGTTGGGTAAAATGTAACTGTAGAGGTGTGTGCAGAGCACTGACTCGCTCAGCCCTCCTCATGCCACGCGCTCATGTTCTACACACAGGAACGAGGATGTGTATGTAACATTTTCTGTTTTATTTCAACACAAGCAGATATTACAGAAAAGAGCAGCTAACAGTATGCAGAGGTCGTGAAGTGTGCATGATACTCAGCATTTAACTCTGGAGTGCTTCTTTGCAAAGACACAGTTCTTGTCGTCGTCCCTCCTCAACCTTCAGTCAGACAGCCTTCAGTCACATAACGCTGTAACATATTTATGTGACATATTCTGGTCTTACGGTTGTGATCTGGGGTTCTTACCACATAGTCAGTATCACTGTGCTTCCCCTCAATCTTCATAGAGTCCTGAAAATCTAGCCTCCAAAGATGACTCTGAAACAGGCAACAAAACCATCTTCATCCCCTGGTTGAAAAGACCGAGGCACAGCACCTTTATCAAAGTGTTTCTTTGTCTTCGACAGGGCAGAAACCAAAATGCTTTTAGCCGCGTCACAGGCAAAATGAAGATGTTCCCTAAAACCACTCACATAATCAAGTTGTTGATGATGACCCATTAGCAGACAACTAACGCTCTTTCAAAAGTTTTAAAGGTCCCCTTACAGAATGTCCAAAAACCAGCTGTGCAGGACTGAAACCAAGCACCAGTGGAACACCCTCATCCCAATCATGATCGGTATCAAAACAATACTTTGATGAAAATGTAGGGTAGAAGTCTTGCAACTAATGGAAAGTTGGGTCAGCACATGGGCAAACAGTTTGGACATAATTGGAGCGGTCTGAACACATTTCGGTAAGCCACAAATCAAACAAAATGTGATCGTAGCCTTTACAATAGCATTTGCTTTTAGAGTACGTAATGGTTGACGGATGGTCTTAGGAAATTGTGTAGCACTGCACATCATCGTCAGTAAATACTGATGTCCTGATTTTCTTTTTGGCAAAGGCTCTACACAATATATTACTATGGTTTCCAAAGACTTTCCTAGCACAGGTATGGGCCTGAGGAGCAAGAGGAATAATCTGATTGGGCGTCCCCGTCAGCTGACACGTATGCCAGGAACAACAGTAATTGGCTACCTGAGTTTTCAGACCAGGCTAAAATAATGCTTATACATTTGTTATACCCAAATGACCACATAAACAATGACCATGGGCCAAGGCCAAAACCTGTAAACGATGGGTAGCAGGGACTACAATTTGGTACATTGCATTCCACCCCAATTCAGTTTCAGGTAAACCAGGAAAAACCTACCTTCGCATCAAAATATCTTTATCCCAAAAAATAGGCTGTGTTTTTACCTACTGTACTAAACCCTTGTGCTACCTCCCTACATTGAGCCAAAGACGGGTCATTCTTCTGCTCAAAACTGAGCAGCACACCAACCCAAGTCTGAATCTTGTCATCCAGACTTGGTAAAGCAGGGCTTGCACAATCCGATAGTTTAACAACCAAATCAGAATGCAGCAAGGAATCTGACAAATCTATTACATCCTGAACCTTGTGTGACTGAGCACGCGTTACCACACAGGCAGGAAAAAACAGCTCGATTCTCCTCACCATCATCCAGAGACACAATGAGCCACTGACATAGGATCAGATGCAACCTCTGGAACAGAAAGAACCTTTCACCCAGCTAAATCATTCCCCAGCATAAATGTCACTCTATGCACAAACTCCAACATCAACCTTACCAGAAACCAACTCAGACTGCAAATAAACAGAATGCAAAGAAACAGTTTTGTACCCCAAACCTATGCCTTGAATTATTTTGTCTGCCACACATTTGTTGTTTCTTCAAAATGTGGCAGTCCAAAATAAGGTGACCCGGTTTATGGCAATAAAAACACTCGTTTCCCTACCAGATCTACCAGATTTCTGACTTCTTTGAGTTATCAGTCTTGCTACCAACAATCCCCAGATATTTACAAGACCCCAAATCTGTCTTCCTAGCCTTTTCACTGTGTTTTGCAAATGGAATAATGGCTTTATGCGTTAACACACATTCATCAGCGGCTGTATAGGCAACAGAAAGAAACAAGGGCTTTTGCTCATTTCAGTAAACTGCAGGTTTGTCAGGTATGGAGCCTCTAAAATCTTCAAGGAGAATGAACTGCCTAAGCTGCTCAAAGGCACACCTTTACATGCCTTACACCATTTAATGCTTCTCACAGGCAAATTCAACAAATGTTTATACTGGCTGTTTTAGTACAGGCACAAGTTTTAGTAGTAGGCTTTTTGCACCAACTCAAAAGCACATGACACAGTAGGTTTAACCTCATTGTAATCTAAATTTTATCAAGTGGTAAAGCAGATTAAACATCCAAAGCCTTACCAGCACTGGAGCAAAAGAGACCAAAGGATTTAAAATACGATGCCTGCTCTATGGCAACACCTGTGCCCTTCAGCATTGAGCAGGGCCGGCATAATCCTCCATTCCACCAGCTGCTGATACAAATCAGACTTTATTTCAGTTTTAGTTGCAAGACGATTCACCTTAAGGCTACAAATTTCAGCAGTTAATAATAAATCTGCCTTACGGCGTTGATCAAATTGCTCCAAGGAAGGGTCACAAGTACATTTTTCAAATTCAAACTTGTTTGCAGTCCACAGAGCACCCACCAAACTAAAACAAAAACAGCCCAAAAATAATGAGTTCTTAATCCCGGGCGAGCCCCCCGTTTATGTTATGGCCCCAGTTAATTTACCCTAATGTGTCTGAAGCTCTTAGTCTAGGGGGTTTAGGGGCCATAACATAAAGAAGAAACAAACAAGCAGACTATTATTCTAAACGTCTGGTTCAAAAGGTCAAACATTGTATTTTGTTTATGCATGTCAGAAAAAACTCACAAGAATGGCTTCGGGAGAGCTGTGCCCCAAACAAACATAAATGCTCGTCCAAATCTTCCCTGCTACCAGGGAAGAAAAAGGAAACAAGGTACAGTTTACTAACCTATCTCCCTTCCACATAAACATGAGAAATGGTCAGGAACACAACTGGAACTCACCCCTACAGTTATGACTTATACTTTAGTACTTTAGAGTAAACTTTACATCTTACATTTGATTTAGGGACGAGTGCGAACTATAAGTCTGTTTTACCACAAGGATTTACAAAATAATAATTAGACAAGAAAAAAAACATGAGAAAAGTGTAGCGCTACACATTAAAACAAATGAAATCACCAGCCATGGGGTTTGTGGTGACAGTCAACTCCACGAGCCGCCATAATGAGCGTCAAAGCAACTTTTGAGGACCAGTCTTCGTCCACAGCCAATCACAGCGACTCTCCAATCAACTGTGGTGAAAGCAATTTACTGGCTGGTCGGATGATAGTTCCTAGAATAAAAAACAGACATTAGGGGGGCAGCACAATCTAGGCAGAAACCATCAATCACATGCATTCTAGGATGTAACAACCAAGTTATGATTGCAATTAAATGTCGATATCATCTTTTGAAATCATATCATTATTCACTTTTTTTTACTTTTTCCTACGTTTTCCTACATTTTTTTGTGTTGCTGTCATGAAATGCAAGAATGGATGTTTATTAACAAGTGAAATGAAATTTACTAGGCAAAACAATATTTTGGGTCTATACTGTCTGCAATGAAGTAAGAGTCAAAGTAAATGAAAAGAACACTGGACTTTTTATTAGCATTTTTCATATTCCCTTCTTTTTCTTATTTGGGGTTGTACATAAAGTGCTGCTTTTCCATGCACATATACTTTCTTTCATCAATTTACAGCTATATTTTGCCGTTTCCTTTTGTTTGGCTTTCAACTCAATTCTCTCTCTCTATAGATTTCTCCTGCTTTACTTCAGCCTCGAACTCTGAGTCTTTTATTCTTTTTCCAATTTGTCTTCATCTCCTGTAACCCTGCTGGTCAAAGGTGATTCTGCAGGGCTGGCTCAGGCTGTGCCTCTGTCGATCAGAGATGCACCGTGACCCCTTACAGGATCGTTGTTCCTTAGGATAGATTTTCAGTGTAACCAATTTCACTCAGCACATCAGTTCAATAATTTCCAATTAAATCTTTGCAGAGAATACTTATACTTCTTCCTCGTGCTTGACCTCATAGTAGGCGTTTTAAAACTGGTGGCATTTTAAATCTGCAGATAGCCCAGTCCACAGGTCTTTAGGACAGACACGAAGGACTTTTCTCGCTTTCAGTTAATTCCTCAAATGCCTGTAAAATACAATGGGTGCTTTTTATTTTATAGAGATGATTTTCTAATACATAAATTAGCCTTTCCATGCAACCCTTTCATTTATGCTCCCCAGCGAGACTAAAAACAAAACTGACATCTAAAATACATAAACATACCACGGTTTTAGTTTTTCAGCCTCAGTGCTTGATGGAACTACAGCACTTTCACTCCAAGGTTACATTTGTGTGTCATGGCCATTATTAATTGAAACTCAAAGCAAAGAAGCAGGCGTCAGCTGAAAGTAGGGCCATGATGCAATGTCTGCATGATCGTCGCACTTAACCCAGCATCAGCAAACATAAAACCTCCATGCCATAGGCAGGGTGAGAACTCAACCCCCAAGAATCAACACAAATTGAAAAGTAGGAAGTGCCAGTTTCATCATCTAGCCCATTCCCTAGGGACATAAGTTAATAAGGTGCGTGTCTAGCCTGAATAGCTTGGGTGACAAGGTTTGAAAGTTTCCCTGTCCAGTTACGTGCAACATTAGAGTTATTTGCAGGAGATTGCAGAATAAATTGGAGTTGGATAGTGGTGAACAACCTGGCAGTCTCTAAATAATAGAAATAACTGCCTTGTTTAACTCCTTAACATGCTAGCTACATATCTGAGCTCATGCTTTCTTCCCTAGTGGTGATGTTTCTAACTCGAGCAACAGCAGATGCATTTTATAGATTGCTGCTTTCTGAGTTCTGGCATACATTTTGTGCCCAAATGTGCATGCAATCTCTGAATCCTGCTTCTCTCGTTTGAACTTGCACAGATGTGTCTCTGTGCAAAATGTACTCTGACTTTATATTGCAGATGGTATGAACCCAAGATATTTAATGTTTTGTTTGTAAAATAAATTAAATACGTAATTAATGTAAAATGATCAACTGAATTTTAATAAACATAAATTCCTGCATTGAATGCCTGCAACACATTCCTAAAAAAGTTGCTTTATTACTAGCTTTAAATTGCACCTGTCCTAATGGATGTTTATTAACAAATTAAATGAAGTTAACCAGAAAAAAAACATGGAATATCTTGGGTGCATACTGTTTACAATTAAATAAAAGTCAAAGTAATTTTTTTTTTTTTTTTTTTCCCGTACCATCCCAACTTTTTCTGATTTGGGGTTGTTTCTCAAATGTGTTTGTGAATTACTAACCTGGAATTGCACAGCAAATACACTTAATGTGAAAATTCGCTCTACTTGTGACCTCTGAGCTACAGGAGTTTCTTTTTACTGTCTGGTTTGTCCGCCTAATCCAGCCCAAGATGTTCTTGAACCTGAACGTCTGCTACCTGAGATCCAAATATAACATCTTGTGCATTTTAATTAATTTAGTCTGCTGTCCGAACCACTAACCTGCTATAATAAATGGTCATCAAAAAAGTAAATGTCATTTTAATGCCACCCTACCTACAACATTGCTGTTTGTTTTATTTTGTGGTTAATAATGAGGTAATGATTGTTTATTGTATATGGTAGCTCATGTAAATGCATGCATGTGGTGTTGCCCTGGATGAATAAGACTGTGCTTGTTACAGAGGCAAAGCAGATATCAATCTGCAGATAAGAGAAGATCAACCAGAACATTTAGTGCCCCACTATTACTCTACATCATTGAAAGTAGATAGGGTTTTGAATATAAAGGAAACTGGTGAAGGTTTTCTTGTCGGAAGAATGACCATAAGGCTCTGGTTATCTCAATATTTATCACAACCATATTTCAGAGTGAGATACATTTACAGTGGTGCTTAAAACTTTGTGAGCCCTTTTAGATGTTTCTGTATTTCTGCAGAAATATGACATAATGTCTTCAAATTTTCACACAAGTAATAAAAGCAGACAGAGAACCCACATAAACAAACGAGGCAAGAATATTAAACTTAATGTTTTTTTTATTGAGGAAAATAATCCAAAATCACTGTACATATCTGTGAGTAAAAATATGTGAACCTCTAGGATTAGCAGTTAATTTAAAGGAAATTGTATGTAATTTAAGTGAAATTGGAATCAAGTGTTTTAATCAATGGGAAGACAAAAGGGTGTGTGTCAAGTCAAAAAAGGGACCCAACCTCCTTGGGCGGCGTAGATGATAAATCTAAGAGCGAACTAAAGTCATGGAGTCAAAGTTCGAATAAAATGTGAAGTATTCACATCGACATTAAGTGGCCGGGGTATGATGATAAATCTAAGAGCGAAACTAAAGTCATGGAGTCATGGTCGAATAAAATGGGTAATATGCACAGTGGAAGCTCCATCCGATGAACATCATGTGTGGGGTCCGGAACTGCCGGAAAACAGCTCGGAGAGAAAAACAGAAAATGTAATTAGTTATGATTAAGAGCACAGTGTTTATTAACAATCACTGGATGCCATGTTCCAATCACTGATGCCAAGTGTAGCATGAGACCCCGGCAGCATTAGCTATAGCAGCATAGCCAGAAAGCTAGAAAGAGGAGAACTGGTAGGAAACACAGCCAAGAGGGATCACATGAGACTTGGCAAACCCACGAGCGGCAGAAGACAGCAACCAACGTCCTCTGATCACCATAAGACTCTTTGACTATGAACCCCCAGCTCTGCCTTATTCTAAGGCAAGGATTGCATGAGTCAAGATCACGAGGACCCAAGCCCAGTTTCAGCCAGACCGCCCACCCGCACGCACTCCCGGGCAAGCGGACAAGGCAGGCAGGCCAGACATGACTCCAGACTCCGGCCCCAGCAACCCAAGCCATGCAAAAAACCTGGTCTAAATCTAGTCAAAAAGCCTGCGTAAATAAGTATGTCTTTAGCCATAGACTTAAAACTTTGGAGGGTGTCTGAATCTCGAACCAAAGTGGGAAGTTTATTCCATAGTTGGGGGGCCATGTATGAGAAAGCCTTTCCCCCTGCTGTGACTTTTTTAATTCTAGGAACTAAAAGAAGTCCTGCACCCTGCGAACGAAGTGTGGGTACCCTGCTGTATACAAAGAACAGAAATCTGTCATCAAGTCTGATCTTCACAGCATGTTTGTGAAGGACTTCAAAGAAAGAAGATCAGGCTGGAAAAGCTTACGAAACCATCTCTAAAGAATTTGGCCCCACCATTCCACAGTCTGTACAAATGGAGGAAACTCAACCATTATTACTCGATGTATGAGCAAAAATCACTTAAAGAGCAAGGCATATAATAGTCACACAAGAGGTCACAAAGTAACCCAAGATACCTTCTAAGCAAATAAAAACATCTGTCACATTGACTGACTTGAAAAGAGAAAGCTACTGACAAGAAAAGCATTCCATTCTAGCACAAGATCTTTGAAACATGGTGGTGGTAGTATTGTGGATTCAGCCTGTTTAGCTGCATCTGGGCCAGTAAGGCTTGTCATCATTGATGGAACAAAATTCTGAATTATACAAGCAGGACAAGGAAACGGTCAGGACAGCTGTCTGCGAACTGAATCTCAAGAAATTGTGGGTCATGCAGCAAGGCAACAACCCTAAGCACGCAAAGCCAAAAATGGTTAAAGAAGAATAGTATTAAGGTAGTAAAATGGCCAGGAACTGATGTGGAAGCAGTTCAAGTAAGAAAACCCACCAGCATGCCAGAGTTGAAACTGGAATGGGCTAAAATTTAGTCAAGCTGATATTCATTGTTGGTTAACAGTTACCACAAACTTTTAGCCTCAGTTATTGCTGGGGGCATCACAGCAGACACCGACAGCAAAGGATCACATACTTTTACCACTCTCAGGTGTGTCAAAATGTTTCATTTTCCTCAATAAATAAATCCCTAAGTATATTTTGTTTATCTACTTTAGTGAAAGTGGTGTTATTTTAGGTAATTTATGTGGGATTTCTAAAGCATTCCTAAAACAAACAACAAAAAAACTTTCAAGCACCACTGTAGGGAAAGAAACGCATGGTGTGTGTTGTTTTGCACTTGACCTAAAAAGGTAGTTGTATTTTTTTTCTGACTGCATGGCAATCTGGTAAAGGCAAGAAGTGATTCTTTTGTAGGCATTCTTAAAGAGTAAAGCTGTGTGTTTCAATCGGAGGCTTCAACACCATCAAGTTTGGTGAACTTTGAAATGGGGAATAAGTTATATATATATAGATATATAATATATATATATATATATATATATATATATATATATATATATATATATATATATATAATACACACACACTGGTGTGTGAAGTGTTTGCCCCCTTCCCCTTCCACTCAGGGACCTTGAAATGCTTTTTACAGAGCCACTCTTCGTTGACCGCTTGCCCGAGCGGTGTGTTTGGGATCATTGTCATGCTGGAAGACCCAGCCACGTTTCATCTTCAATGCTCTCACTGATGGAAAGGAGGTTTTGGCTTAAAATCTCACGATACTTTGGCCCCGTTCATTCTTCCCTTAACACGAATCAGTCGGTCCTGTCCCCTTTGTCAGAAAAACAGCCCCAAAGCATGATGTTTCCACCCCCATGCTTCACAGTAGGGTATGCGTGTTCTTGGGATGCAAAACTCAGCATCCTTTTTCCTCCAAGTTGAGAGTTTTACCACAAAAGTTCTATTTTGGGTTTCATCTGACCACATGATGTTCTCCCAATCCTCTTCTGGATCATCCATATGCTCTTCTGGCAAAACTTCGACAGGCCTGGACATGTTACTGGCTTAAGCAGGGGGGGCACGCCTGGCACTGCAGGATCTGAGTCCCTCTCAACGTAGTGTGTTACTGATTGGTAAGCTTTGTTACCTTTGGTCCCAGCTCTCTGCAGGTCATTCAGGCAGGCCAGGTAGTTCTGGAAATTTTTGCTCACCGTTCTCATGATCATTTTGGGACCCCATGGGATGGAGATCTTGCGTGGGGCCCCAGATTGAGGGAGATTATCAATGGTCTTGTATGCCTTCCATTTTTCTTACAATTGCTCCCACAGTTGATTTATTCACACCAACCTGCTTGCCTATTGTAGATTCACTCTTCCCAGCCTGGTGCAAGGTCTACAATTTTCTTCCTGGTGTCCTTCGACAGCTCTTTGGTCTTGGCCATGGTTGAGTTTGGAGTCTGAAACTGTTGAGGGCTGAGGGACAGGTGTCTTTTATACAGAAGATAACGAGGCAAAGAGGTGAAATTAATACAGATAACGAGTGCAGGACAGAAGAGCTCTTAAAGAAGGTACAGGTCTGTGAGTGCCAGAAATCTACTTGTTTGTGTCTTGATGCATGCTTCAATGATCCAGGTAAGGAATATCCCAAGAAGTGAATCTGTCATCTGGACATAGATTTTGTTGGAGAAAACGTTTCATTCACTCATCTAAGTGGACTTCTTCAGTCTCAGCAGTTGGAAAAACTTCCCCAATCTTATATACAGCACCTTTGCATAACGAATGGTACCAGCACCATTGCATAACAATGGGATGGTGATCAGTTTAATATGCAGATTGACATGCCATTAACGACAATGGCCACGTTGTGCCATTCACACAGGATTGTGGAAGGGCGGCGATGGCTCCTCCATTGTAAGATGGTGAGTGGTGGGAGGATTTGCCAGGAATTGTACATCAGGGAAACCAAACAGCCACTGGCGAAATGGGATGGCCACAACATAGAAGAGCTACCTCATCAGTCAGGACACCCACCTACAGGCCAGTGGCCACTCTTTCAAGGATGATGAGACGTGCATATTCTTGATAGGGAGGAACGATGGTTTGAACGCGGAGTAAAAGAAGCCATTTTTTTGTAAAAAGGGAACGTCCATCCCTGAAGCCGAGGAGGGGCCTCAGAGGAACACCTCTCACCATGTTACAAGGAACCATCGCAAGCCCTTCCCCCCCCAATCCTGTGTGAATGGCACACGTGGCCATTGTGTTTATGGCTATGTCAATCTGCATATTAAACTGATCACCGGTCCCATTGTTATGCAATGGTGCTGGTACCAGTCGTTATTGCAACATGCTGTATATAAGATTGGGGAAGTTTTCAAAAACTGCTGAGACTGAAGAAGTCACTTAGATGAGGTACGAAAACGTTTCTCCAACAAAATCTATGTCCAGATGAGCAGATTCAACTTCTGCGGATTACTTATTTGTGGGTGACCAAATACTTATTTTCCACCATGATTTACAAATAAAATTCTTTAAAAATCCTACCAATGTGTTTTCTGGATTTCTTTTCTCAGTTTGTCTCTCATAGTGAAGTGTAGCTATGATTGAAAATTACAAGAACTCTCTCATCTTTCTTAGTTGGAGAACTTGCACAATCAGTGGCTGACTAAATATGTTTTTGCCCCACTGTAAGAAGCCAAATTAAGAAAAGCTAAACTGCAAGCCATGTGTCCAGTACATTTATATAATTCTGTACTGAATTACTCCAAAACTGAGAATATGATGCCCCAGCACCTTTTGTCTTTCATAGCCCTCCTCCTCTAAAGCAGACGTAAAGCTAGCAGTAGTCCTCTCCAATGCTGCCCCTACTTCTCAACCGACAATGTCACCTGCCAATCCTGAGCTAACTGACACCAAAATGGACAACTATTACGAACAAACTTCTGGGTCCCAACTTGGGTTTGCCTAATTTCACAAGCAAATGTAATCTTTAGCTATTGTTTTTTTTGTTATATCATTAGCTTTTTCCCTGGTTAGGGTTTGTGGTTACCCTGGAACACATCCCCAGAGTACACAGAGCGCAGTCCATTTCAGATCTCCAACTAATGTAAACTAACTAACTAAATGCTATGGTTTCTGTTTAAATATTTCTATTAGATAGGTGCACTGTTTGTCTGACAGTTCCTGGGTGATGCAGGCGAGAGGGACGGAGCCACCCCTACGACCCTCCTTTCTTACTCCTATACCTTCCCTACTCTGTCCTGCTCTTCGTCCTTTTTCCTGTCCTTTCCTCCCTTCCTGTCTCGCCTATATACTCACTTCCTGCTATACCCCTCCTCTCCCTCCCCCTTCCCGTGCACTGTTTGTCTGACAGTCCTGGGTAGGGCAGAGGTTCGTGTTGTAGCTGTCTTGCACAATTTGCAAAGTTATGGAGATCTTAAGCAAATCGCGTGAATCTGTACTACTTTAGATGAGGGTTTCAAATGTACCCATGTGCATCGTGAGACTGTGTGCAATGTCTGTGCTCAACCTCACATCTGTTAAGACCTGACAGAGAAGTTTATCTTTGTTTTTCCCCCTGAAGGCACAGTCGTCATCCAGGTGGCAGCAACGGATGCAGACGATCCCACGTACGGCCACAGTGCTAGGGTTGTGTACAGCATCACCCATGGACAGCCATATTTCTCAGTGGAGCCCAAAACGGGTAAGAGCCAAGATATTTTAAGAGCTACATCATATTTTTTTACGCTTAATCCTAAATTAAGAAGATATATATATTGAGTAGTGAAGTTAGGTAAAATTTTATATATATATATATATATATATATATATACACACACACACACACACTGTTGTATTATGGGTAGGTCATGTGGTCTGCTATCATCCATCTTTGTTGGCCCATAAGAAGGCAACCAGTTTATTCCTGGATCTAAATGAATATTAAATATTGTTAGATCAAAACTAGCCTGAATATAGGTGGTGGAAATGCCTTCTGCAAGGTAATACCTTTTTGCCAATTTCAGTAAAATTATTAGACATGTGTTTCTCCGTTATGCTGGGCCTAAATGCATGCACTTGTAACATATCCGTTATAAGTTGCTTTAAGCATATCATTTAAAAATTGTTGACAAAAAACTTTTAGCTAATACTGTACCACATCTGATTTAGGTAAGCCTGTCTGATCTTCACTTGGTGTTTATCCCAAAACGTGATAAAACATCAAAAACACTTTCTGTAGAGATATGCACCATTTAACAATCACTTTACGTTTTGTGAAACGGGTTGTTAACCGACATGGTTGTTGACTGGACGTTACATGAATGACTAGTGTCAATGTTACTTTATTTCTGTAACTAATAGCCATTGACTATTCGTTTTACGATGGAGTGAATAAACATACCTCGCTGGCTGCACACAGTCAAGAGTCCACTTGAAGAAACACTTTATTTCATGTGATTTCCTGGTAGAGATTTCTGACAGCTAAAAGTGTCTTTACATCACAGAAAAAGTAAATCCATGTTCAGAAAAATACTGTAAATAAAAAATATATCACCAAAACATCATGACATAAATAATATTTATGACTGTTAAAACACACACGCTAAACCTTTTTTTAATTTGACTAAATGTTTACGACCAAAACATTTGGAGTAAAAAAAAGATTAGTTCTTAATATAATTTGTTAGAATTGCTAATACCTTGGCCAGATTTGTTTCTCTGAGCTGCAGTGTCACAATAAAAGCCCCATGTAAGAACTTTACTGCAGAACAGCCCAAGTAGAAAGTTAATATACCAGCTTTGCAAGCGAAAAACTATTTCATATGTTATCAGTTTCATGTAGAATAAAAAGCTGTAGTTAAAATATCAATAAACATATTAATCAATGTTTTTTGAATTACTTCATTCTTCATACTTCATTATTTTACAATCCTATGAATTTCCTTTGCTTTGGTTTAGTTTTGTTAAACACAGTGAGAGATAAACAATTTAAATAAAAAGTATTTTAAAAAAGCACTGGTATTGGCTCGTTACTTGATAACAGACAATACCAAGTGTTCAGGTTTCGAAATTGGTATTGGAACAGAAAACCTGCGTTTGGTGCATCTCTAAAAAATAAATCTCTGTAAATCTTTCAACGCTGTCCATTTTATATGTATTTGCCAGGATCTCAGAACACTTCAATAAATATCATCACACTCACCAGTCTCATAATGAAACCTGTTAGTTCTTTATTTAGCCAACGCATGCTTGACTGTTAACCTTCACCTAAGATGCAAATGCAGTTGATAGAATAGCCTTCTGTACAAGCTGAAGTGCTATATATAAAACGTAAGTCTCTTGATTAGTGCAGATGGACATAAATGTATTGTACCTGCTCAAACAGGTGAGCGCTTTAAGCTGAACACCGTACACTGTACACTTTAAGCCCAGATTACTCAAACTCTTTTCTTTCCTCAGGACACCTTGTACCTCTGTGTATGCTAGATTATTATCAGTGATGACTGGTGGTTTATAAAATGGAGGCAGCACAGACGATGTGTTTAAATATGATCAGTGCCATAGCAGTACACTTCCTATGTTCCTCCAGTGGACCTACAGTTAGTTGAAGTTGTCTGAAGCCATTTTAAATAATAAAACATCTTCTCTTAAAACATCTCATTAACTTTTTCAATGGTAAATATTGTAAATAAATTCTTACTAGTCTTACTAGTGTGGATTTATTGAGGTTTGTCAATTAGTCATGTTCCTGACCTATCAATTATCAGCTAACAGCTAGTTTTTGCCCATTTGAGAAGTTGAGCAGTCACCATAAGAAGCTGTGTGTCCATACAGGACAAACAAGAACTGCACTATAGTCAATGCATCTGATAAAGAGAGCTGGATTTTATCCCTGTAATCGGATTAGGTATAGCATGTACAGTGGGGCAAAAAAAGTATTTAGTCAGCCACTGATTGTGCAAGTTCTCCTACTTAGAAAGATGAGAGAGGTCTGTAATTTTCATCATAGCTACACTTCAACTATGAGAGACACAATGAGAAAAAACAATCCAGGAAATCACATTGTAGGATTTTTAAAGAATTAAATTTTAAATCATGGTGGAAAACAAGTATGTGGTCTAAATTTACTTTAATTAATGGCTGGATTTTTCCAGTGTGAGATTAAGCACATTTTACCGTGAGGTGAAATTCTTATAACCCCTTTTTCACATGTTTACCAGCCGTGTCAGTAATTGTGGAGGGGACTGTATTTGAACAGCAGCTCTGCTAATATTAATTCCACCAAGATTAATGAATAATATAAATCGTTTGGTAAAAACGTTTTGGTTACTTCAGTTGGATTTTTTTCTCCCTATTACTAGAGTCTACCTCAGACACCTTGTAGTACCTGGTATAGATGCTGGACACCAGTGTAACGTCCACTGTACTTTGCTCAGAGCAAACATTTCCTAAATAAAAATAAAAACTGAACTTAAAAAGAGAATTGGGTTTGCTCAACATACTGAAATTGTTCCTCCCTAATAGTAGTATACATCAGGCTAAATGCCCTGCTCCTTTGAGCTTGAGCTAGATGGTGAAAAGGTAAGAAGGAGACCTCAAGGGATGTTGATATCTGATATGGAGAAGATAATAGTAATAGTAGTAGTAATAATAATAATAAGAAGAAGAAAAACAACCATACCTATCACATAGCACCATAAATGCATACTGGCAGAGACCTAAGAGCCATACTATTTCAGTTTCATAATTACAGGGATAATTGAAGCAATTTAAGTCAGACTCTTGAGAAAGGAAAAAAACAAAGCAAAACAACGTACCTTCTAGTTTTTTGTCAGTGTGTAAAAGCGGAACCAGCAGATGCCAGGAGGAGAAGTGTTTGTACATAACTTAGCAGCGCTGACTTTTTTGTTGTTGTTGTTAAACTCTGCTAGATACCTGAAGGCAGGGTGAAATGTTTTTGCAGGGTGCAGGTTCCTAAAATATCTTAATGTGCAACTGAATGAGTATAACACACGATTTATGGAGTTTTATGATACGGTAATGAGTGACCTGAGGTCTTCTGTTTGACAGTTGCTGGTTTTTGATATATGCACATTTCTCAGTCACATCTACAGTGATTTTACCGTCTGATTTACAAACTCAGCTAACAGCCCCTCTTGTTGAATATGTTTTTATGTCGACATATTGTCCATTCAGTGAATAGTTAGCCTTGGACAATCACAGTAATCACACACAATACTGCTTAAAAAAATAAAGGGAACACTTAAACAACACAATATAACTCCAAGTGTTCCCTTTATTTTTTTGAGCAGCATACTTAATTGAACAGAGAAATGTATCTTCAGTTCATTAGATGACTCTAGAATATAGGAAGCATAGTGTTTTACTGAGGGGTATTTTTTATACGAGTAAAAAGCTAAACAATTGAATACCTAAACAAAATGCTCTTTTATGTTTCCAAATTTAATAAATAAATAACAGACTGAAGAGACTTTTAAATGGAAGAGGATATTCTTTTTGCTACATAGCACCTTTTGAAGTGGGGAAAAATGGGCAAGTTACGTTTTGTCTATCAAAGATGCCACAGGGAAATTTTTGATAGAGTAAAGAAATCAATATTAGATGATTCCATGTAAGTCTCTAGATTGGAGTTCACTGCTTATAAAACCAGTTCTTCAAGGATTTAACCTTGCCATGCATAACAGAGCAGAAAGACCTGCTTGAAAACCATATTCCTTTATTACAAAAATCTCATGTTTATAGACAGAAAAGTCTCCACCCAGTTGGCCAAACTGATGCATGATAAGACTGAAAATTTTTTACAGGCTCCTATGAGATACTTCAAGGAATATTCTCTTTTGATTTTGATGAACTGTTATAACTTAGTAGAGTGTCACCGATCAGAAATGGATATTGCGCTGGATCAAAGACGAGAAGTACCATCCAGACTTTTATCAGCAGTAAGTCCAAAAGCCAGGCTCTGTCATGGTATGGGGTTGGTCAGTGCCCTTGGCAAAAGTCATTTACAATTATGTGATGGCAGAATTAATGCAGAAAAATACATTGAGATTTAAGAACAACGTGTGCTGCCTTCAAGACGTCATCTTTCACAGGAATGTTCTTTTGTTTTTCAAAAACACAATGCAAAACAACTCAAATCAGATGAAGACTGAAATATGTAAAGCCCTTCCAATCTTTCTTTGAGAAACATTGTTTTTAAACATTTAAAAAATTTTCTCATGCATTTGTCGATGAACTGGAGATCCTCAGTCCAACTTTACTTCTCAAAGACTCAGCCTTTTTTGCAGGCCTGAAATACAATAATGGAGGTGAAGTGAAATGAAGTTGACCAGGAAAAAAAAACAATGAAATATCTCAGGTCTGTACTGCGTGCAATGAAATAAGTCAAAGTAAATGTAAGGAACACTGCGCATATTTTTTTGTTTGCATTTTCCATACTGTACCACCTTTTTTTGATTTGGAGTTGTAGATATGAAACAGCTGTCAGATCTCAGCAATGATATCAGCAACACGGTTTGATGGGGTGATGCATGGTATAATGAATCATGACTAAACAGGATTTAATGAGAGAAATCTATTTCATGGCAATATTTGTTGTTTGTTTATCCCTCAGGGCTCCGGTTGTTCAAATGCACAAAACAAATTGGACTAGAAAGAAATACAATAATAAAAAAACATTAAATACAGTCTCGTGAGGACAAAAAAAAGTGTGTGTGTGTGTGTGTGTGTGTATGTATATATATATATATATATATATATATATATATATATATATGTGTGAAAGAATTTTGACTATTGGTAGCCCGGGTTGAGTTGGTTGGTTCTGGGTTGTTCTCCGAGCTTGGCAATTGTATTGCAAACGTTTCGTCACCAATCTCCAATCTAGGAGACATCATCAGTGCGGTTGTAGGTGCTGTTTCTTCTGAACACTTGCGTTGTTATAGATCGTTGGTAACGTCGAGTGTTTTGATGCAAAATTTGCGTCATGGAAGCAGCTGATTGGTTGGCTGATCAAAATATAGTGCGTCGTGGTCTGAAGGGGCCGTTGTGGTTTGAATTGGGAGATTGTGATTGGTTGAAGGGAATGTTCTGAGTTGTGGTCAGAATTGGGCGATTGGTGATTGGTTGAGAGGGATGTTCTGCGTTGTGGTCTGCGTTCCTGGCTGGTTTTGTCTTCTCATTTCCCGGAGCCTGAGGGGTTGATAGATTGGATCAATGTCAATGTGTTTGTTTATCGATGTTTTGGTGGAAAACTAAGCTTCAAGGAATTCTCTTTTTTTCCTTGTTCTTGCTCCCGTGACGATCTCTGCTGTATCCCAGTTGAACTTGTGTCCTTCTTGGTCTTCATGTACTGAGAGTAGGGAGAGTGGATCGTGTCTTCTAGTGGCTAACTGATGTTCATGTAATCTGGTCGATAATTTTCTTCCTGTTTGGCCCACGTAGTTTTTCTCACAGTCCCTGCATTGGATTTCATAGACGACGTTTGTTCCTTCCTCCTCCACTGGCCGTTTCCCTGGCCTTGACAACACAGTCCCCATGGTCCCGGCCGACCTGTGTGCCACTGTGACTCCACGCCGACGCAACAACCGCGCCGCCATCCCCGAGACGTTCCGCACGCATGGCATATATATATTTATATATATGCACACACACATACATATGCATACATATACATATATATATATATATATATATATATATATATATATATATATATGTACTGCGTGCAAGGTGTGGTTCTGTGATGGTCTATCCCTGTATTCCAAGATGACAATTCTCACGTTCACAGAGCTGAAAATGTAACTGATTGGCATGATGAAAGTTCAGGAGCAGTCACACATCTAGACTGGCCCACAAACTCCCCAAAAGTGAATCCTCTTGAGAATCTGTGGGACTACTTGGAACAATGAGTAAGATGCCAGGGAAGGCATCCACGAAATCTGGCTGAACTGCGCAATTCTTTCATTTAAGTGTGGCTGAGCCTTGATGTCGCCTACATGCAGAAGCTTGTCCACTACATACCAAATCATACACACTATTATGTACGTTTTGAGCTTATATATGATGAATTAATGAAAATAGTTTATGGCTTTTTTGTATATATGATCTGTGAAGCTGTTCCTTAGAGTTACAAAGTTAGAAAAAAAACGATCCTGCCCTTAAAGATTTCTAACATCTATAATTTTTTGAGAAATCTCTCAGCTCCAGTGGTGGTGATGGATGTACTCATTCAACTACAGCACCTTTGTGAGGTGTTGCTATATTTTCTTCCAATAAACCTTTAAGGTCACTAACAGGTTTAATGGAGGAAGTCCACTAGTTCTCTATATTCACCTGTGTCAATTTCCTAAGGTTTTGTCATCTTTGAATATACAGTATTTCAATCATACACCATGTATGGTGGATGATGCAAACACTGGGTGTGTCATCAGAAGTATACATTAATGGTTTAAGCTAACACATGGCAGTATTATAAATAAAACCATGGGAGAAACACATCTTCAAAAGTGTGAGGCTACACAGATGACATTACCAAGAAAAATGTGCTGCCCACAGTGTGTTTTTACAGTCCAGCAGTGCAATGACAAACCATATACAATCCATTACATTTCAACAGTGAAGCTCATGAAGGCCAGACCCTGCATTAGATCATAAGTAGGTCCATAAATGTAGGCCTAACATTTTAACTTTTATCTAGTGGTTTTTAAATATAATCCATGCAGATCCATTCTCATACATAAGGGATGTGTAAAATTGAAATACAAAAATGTTCAAATGAACTGTACTAAAGGAGCAATTGTTTTAATCAAACCAAACTTGCCAAGTCTGAACATGCTCAAAGAGTACATTTTCCCAAACATGAAATAACTTTGGTTCATACTGTCTGCAATTAAATGTAAGACACACTGCAATTTTTTTGCCTTTTCCAATACTCTGCTAGCCTTTTCTGATTTGGGTTTGTAGTTATCAGATATCAGATACACACTTGTTTGAAGGGCTGCAGCAACTTTGTTTCATATTATATGATGCTTTCATGTTTTATTGTTTTTCATTTTTCTTGTCACCTGTAATGAATCAATATAATCTAATGACACAATTATCCAACTCATGTTTTCTCTCAACATACTGTACATATAGCTGATTTGTTTTAAATACTTCAGCTGTGACACACAGCGTTTGCAACAGTTTCGTCTCTTACAACAGTGTATAAAGGGTATAATTTGTCAGTGTGTGTGCTGTGAAGTAATGGACTGATTAATAAGCCCAGGCTGGGTTAGATCTTAATATCACATCTATTTTTTTTTTCCAGTTCACTGAGGCACAATGGATCAGTAATCTGTAAATGTACAGTGGTATGAAAAAGTTTGGGCACCCCTGATAATTTTCATGATTTTAGTTTATAAATCATTGGTTGTTCAGATCAGCAACTTGAGTTAAATATATCATATAGCAGATGAACACAGTGATATTTGAGAAGTGAAATGAAGTTTATAGGATTTACAGAAAGTGTGCAGTAATTATTCAAACAAAATTAGGCAGGTGCATAAATTTGGGCACCCCAACAGAAAAAAATTAGATCAATATTTAGTAGATCCTCCTTTTGTAGAAATAACAGCCGCTAAACGCTTCCTACAGCTTCCAGCCTGGATTCTGGTTTGAAGGTGCTTTGGACCATTCTTCTTTAGAAAACATCTCCAGTTTCAGTCAGGTTTGATGGTTTCCGAGCATGGACAGCCCACAATGTCAGTAATATTCATGTCTGGGGACTGAGATGGCCATTCCAGAACGTTATTGTACTGGTTCCTCTGCATGAATGCCTTAGTAGATTTTGAGCAGGGTTTGATGTCGTTGGCCTCGGTGCAACTTTGTCACTGATTCTTGAACATTGTTCTCAAGAATCTTGAGATATTAACTGGAATCCATGCGACCCTCAACTTTAACAAGATTTCCTAGTACCTGCACTGGCCACACAGTCCCACAGCATGATGGGAACCGCCACCAAATTTTACTGTGGGTAACAAGTGTTTGTCTTGGGATTGCTGTGTTTCTTTTTCCGCTCCTTGTTATGTCCAAATAACTCAATTTTAGTTTCATCAGTACACAGCACTTTATTCCAAAATGAAGCTGGATTGTCCAAATGTGCTGTAGCACACCTCAAGTGACTCTGTTTGTGGCGTGGTCTGCAGAAAAGGCTTCTTCTGCATTACTCTCCCATACAGCCTCTCCTTGTGCAAAGTGCGCTGTATAGTTGTTGAACGATGAACAGTGACACCATCTGCAGCAAGATGAGGTTGTAGGTCTTTGGAGGTGGTCGTGGCTTGACTATGACTGTTCTCACCATCCTTCGCCTCTGCCTATCTGAGATTTTTCTTGGTCTGCCACTTCGGGAGTTCCTTAACTAGAACTGTGCCTGTGGTCTTCCATTGCCTCACTATGTTCCTCACAGTGGAAACTGACAGCTGAAATCTCTGAGAGAGCTTTTCCCTTTCCCTGAACCATGATGTTGAACCACCTATGATTTCAGGCCATTTGAGAGTTGTTTTGAGGCTCCCATGTTGCCACTCTTCAGAGAAGATGCAAAGAGGAGAAAAACTTCCATTTGGCCACCTTAACCCTTTCTCATAGTTGGATTCACTTGTGTATGTCACAAGGGTCAATGAGCTTACAAAACAAATTTTGTGTTCCAATAATTAGTGCTAAAGGTATTCAAATCGATAAAATGACAAGGGTGCCCAAATTTATGCACCTGCCTAATTTTGTTTGAATAATTACTGCACACTTTCTGTAAAACCTGTAAACTTAATTTCACTTCTCAAATATCACGGTGTTCATCTGCTATATGATATATTTACCTGAAATTGCTGAGCTGGACAAACAATGATTTATAAAGAAAAATCATGAAAATTAGCAGGGGTACCCAAACTTTTTCATACCACTGTATAATAGCATGTTTCCTGAACAGAGTGCAGAATGTTTATTCCCTCACACTCTGAATTTAGATTTTTCCCTATATATTATATGCAGTATGATACTCTGCTGCACTCTCCTGTGCTAAACGAGGAACTTGACAGTGTGTGACGCAGGGAGTCACGTGGCACTGGGAAATGACAGGGATTGTAGAGAATGCAGTGAGATGAAAAGCCATACACAGAAACTGTCTCTCTAAAGTAGGCAATGGTTTAGTACACCATTATGACCACTTTTGACAGTTAACTGACAACTCTTTGTTTTTTGTGATGACTTTGTTTGGGTAGACCAAGCACTTCCCTCTGGTTTTCTTTTGAAATTTGTTTATCACTTTCGCTTTCTTGTCCATGCAACATATAATGCAACATTACTCAGCTGGAGTTACAAAGAATTTTAAAAAGGGCATATCACAGTACTTCAAGAACACTAGCCAACTTCATGTTTCATTAAAGAGAGAGTAAAATCCCTGAGGACATTTACAGTAAAAAGACATGAGAAACCCTGTGTTTGTGTGATTAGCCTTTTTCTACATGCAGTTCACTGATTGCAAACACTACCATAGCAGATACCTACCATAAAAGCGAAAACTCTCAATGTCAGACACACCAACTGAATATTCAATCAACATAAAATAAGCAAAGTACTGAAATTCTTAAGCATTCTTACAAAACTAAGAGCCCATAGTTAAGGACATGACGATAGAGTAACCCACATGAAACAAAATAGCTGTCGTTGGTTGGTGTTACATTTCACCAACCAACCCAGCAGCAGCAAGCAACTTACTTGGCTGTCATACATCTTGGGATTAACCCACCTCACCTTGTAAGCGTTTTCTCTAATATTCCAAACCATCTGAATTCATTTTAAACCACTTAAAATCAGTATCAATGGATGACAGTCCAGTGAATGTTCTGTTACCAGATGTGTTGTGACATCTTTCTATAGGCTTTCCTTTGTTTGCAGTTTAGATACCTAGAGTTGATGGGGGGATTTTGGTTTAGTAGTAGCAAACGTTACATACATGCAGTAAATATACTACTTACACACTACTGTATTACTCAGTTACAACTTTATGTTAAGTTTGTGGATCCTTTATGTTCTGTATTTTTGCATAAATATGACCGCAGGATCCATATTGTCACGGAGTGCAGGACTGCAGGACTTTGGCAGCGCTCCACTGGACTGTGAAGCAGCCGAGGGAGAGGCTAGGACTTGAGATGGCTTTCAGCTACACAGAACTGTGTTTAGGCAGGGTCCTAGCTCTTCCACGGCGCGGGGTCAATGCTTATACGTTTTGGGAATTCTCTCCCGCTTCAAATGTTACTACGTTCGGACAATGTGACCACGCGGTTTTGTTTGGATCATGTAAGGTTGGATATGCTTTGTTACTTCAGTAAACCTGTCCATGTGTAGTTATTGCGGTAATCCGGCTTATGTTTGTATAGCGCGATATAGCCGCCTATGTTGTTTCATGTGGTTTAACCAGCTGAAGTCTCATTAACGTGGTAAAGCCGCTTATTTTGTTTAACACGGTTAAACCCACTCATGTTTTGTTCGCACTGTAAAGCTGCTTACGTTAGTTTATGCGCTTAAGCTTGCGGATGTTTTGTTATAACCCGGTATGCCCGCGTGATGTGGATATATGTTTGAGTTTTGTTATGAGGTCCGTTGCTGTCCACAATAAATAGAAGCCTTTATGGTGATAATTATAGAACCTGCGTTCGTCTCCTGTCTCCCCGCTAAGCCCCGTCGTGACCTATTGACCCGCCAAACTATGGAGACGGCAGGTAATTACGCTACCCCGATTCGGTCGGTTCCATTAGCTAGAATTCCCCTACCTGATGAGTATGAGGGTGATCCACATAAATATGGGGACTTCCTGCATCAATGCTCCTGCTACTTGCGGTCAAGGCCTTTTTTTTCTGAATATGAGCTGGTGAGGTTTGTTTATTGGAATTTGTCGGGACCAGCGTTGTTTTGGGAACTGAGGAATCGCTCCCAGCTGGAATTTGGTTCGTGCATCCAGTTTTTTGAAAAACTTTGGGAGGAGTTTGGCCTTGCATCGCTGATCAAGCCTGGAAATTTGGAGGTAGCTCTAACTGGCTTTTGTACGGTGCCTGGTAGGCCGCTCATGCACCAGTTGCAGGATTCATCTTTTGTTAGTTGCAGAAAGGGGCTTTAACCAAATGTAGACCCGTGTCCCATAGTCCAGAATCTGAGCACGCCATGCTCAAAAGCTCCAAAGATGAGCAAAGAGTATCCCGTAGCTCAGTTTTTGAGCAGGTTAGCGCTGTAGATGAATGGTTGATGAGCGTCCCGTGGCTCAATACCCGAGCAATTAGGGCTCAGCAGCCCAAATATTGGGTCAACAAGCAATGTTTCTGAGCAGTTAGCGCACTGTAGCTCTGTTGGCGAGCCGGTAACATCTCGTAGCTCAGCTCAGGAGTCGCTAGTATCCGTTGACCCTGAGACCGCTTAGCTTCGTTTCTGACCCCACTGGCTCAGTATTTGAGCCAATGGCTGTGGATGTTCGTGCTTCTGACCACACTAGCTCAGTAGTTGAGCCGATAGTTGTGGTTGTTTGTGCTTCAGATCATGCTAGCTCAGAAGTAGAGCCGAAAGCGGTGGATATGGGTGTGTCAAACCATGCTAGCTCAGTGTCAGAGCTGATAGCGGTAAATGAAGACGTATCAACACATGCTAGCTCTACACTCGAGTCGAGAGCAAGGGATGTTCGTGATTCTGAACAAGCTAGCTCAGTTATTGAGCCAACAGCTTCGCATAGTCACGTTTCTGAACACACTAGCTCATTTAATGGACTGAGAGCATCTTGTTTTGGTGTCTCAGAACACATTGGCTCCATGAGGGAGCCGATAGCGTCAGAAGTTAGCGTTGCTGACCTCGCTAGCTCCGTAGTAGAGCCTATAGCAAGCGATGTGTGTGTTTCGGAACATGCTAGCACAGTGGTGAAGCTGATAGCGTCTGGTCGTTCCGTTTTTGAAAATGCTGGCTCAGGAAATGAATCAATTGTGTCTTGCTGTAATGTTTCTGAACTTGCTAGCGTCGCATTGGAGCCGGGTGCATTCGGTAGTTCAGTTTCCGAACCTATTAGCTCCGTACCTGAATTGCCAGCGTGGAATGACGTGTATGAGCATGTTAGCGCTTCTGTGGACCACGTTGGCCGCGCATCCGACGCGTTAGCCATGCCATGGACATTGGCACCGACTCCCGCGCCTCGGACATTTACATCACGGACATTCGCGCCAACTCCCGCGCCGAGAGCGAGTGTTCCTGTACCAGCACCGAGGAAATCTGCTCCAGTAGCCGTGCTGAGGGCTACTGGTTCTGTGGACATGTCAAGGACAGCGGATCCAGTGGTCGTGCCGAGGGCGACTGCTCCTGTGCCAACATCGAAGGTGAAGGATCCAGTTGTGGTGCCAAGGACGAGAGTTCCTGCGACAGCATCGAGGGCAACGGATCCAGTAGCTGTGCCTAGGATGAGAGTTCCTGTACCAGCACTGAGGGCGAGTGATCCTATGCCAGCACTGAGGGAAACGACGGAACCAGTAGCCAAACCGAGGGCGAGAGTTCCGGTGCCAGTGCCAGGGTCAAGGTCATCAGGTCCTGTATCAGCGCCAAGGTCGTCATCCTGCGGCGTCATAAAGCCAAGTCAAGCGTTCCCGGGAGGAATCATGCCAGGTCAAGGCGTCTCGGGAGAGTTCGATCCAAGTCAGGCCTTCATAGCGGCCATCATGCCAAGTCAAGTTGTCCCGGGAGAGTTCAAGCCAGGTCAAGCCGTGTGTTCGTCAGGGACCTTACCAGAGACCTTGAGTCAGAGAGAGGTCTTGCCAGAGGCTGGGAGTTTGAGTGAGGACCTGCAGGAGGCCATTCGTTCCTGTAAGGCCCAGCAGGAGGCCATCGGATCCCGAGAGGTCGGGTGTATGATGCGGGCTCCTGTTGCTGAAAATGGGCTGTTTACCTAGCTCCCCCCCAGGCTCCCCCCCAAACAGGAAAGAACCCGAGGGGTCCGTTAAAGAGCCCTGACTTCGTCTCGGGCTCCTTAGGTGAGGATATGTCATGGAGCGCAGGACTCAGACTCGCCATGCCTCTCAGTGTTGCCAGGGACAACAGGGTCAAGACTCCACTGGACTGTGAAGCAGCCGAGGGAGAGGCTAGGACACTCGCTGAGATAGCTTTCAGCTGCACAGAACTGTATTTAGGCAGGGTCCTAGCTCTTCCATGGCGCGGGTCAATGCTTATACGTTTTGGGAATTCTCTCCCGCTTCACATGTTGCGACGTTCGGACAATGTGACCACACGGTTTTGTTTGGATCATGTAAGGTTGGATATGCTTTGTTACTTCAGTAAACCTGTCCATGTGTATTTATTGCGGTAATCCGGCTTACGTTTGTATAGCACGATATAGCCGCCTATGTTGTTTCATGTGGTTGAACCAGCTGAAGTCTCGTTAACACGGTAAAGCCACTTAATTTGTTTAACGCTGTTAAAGCCGCTCATGTTTTGTTCGCGCTGTAAAGCTGCTTACGTTAGTTTATGCGCTTAAGCTTGCGGATGTTTTGTTAACCCGATATGCCCGCGTGATGTGGATATATGTTTGAGTTTTGCTATGAGGTCCGTTGCTGTCCACAATAAATAGAAGCTTTTATGGTGATAATTATAGAACCTGCGTTCGTCTCCTGTCTCCTCGCTAAGCCCCGTCGTGACACATATTCATAAAGATTCTTAGTGCTAAGAGTAGCTCCTAGTGACAAAAGTCTAAGAAAAATCTTAGAATTGTGGGTAATTACCTCATAAATTTACAAGTAGATCCAAGTAAATTTACAACTTCTGCATAAAGCATCTTAACCGCTAAAAGGACTCCTAAGGTGAAAAACTGTTAGGAGTAGGGATGAACACTTAAGCAGAGGAGAAAATCCAGAAAGATGACAGGCAGAAGAAATGTTCTCCGAACACTGAATTACTGAGTTAACCAAATGCTACAGATTAGATCGTGCAGGAATAAAGTTTGTGGTTGACCTTATTAGAGATTCTCTCACATGTCTTGTCCAGCACAACAATGTAACAGCTCCATACAAACCAACCCTACCAGATTTGACATGGCAGCAATCATACCTGAAAGGAGCAGAGCTGCATTTTCTTCAGTTCATAGGCTATCCAGTAGATTACATAGGCTACCAAAATGACCAGCAAGGTAAATACACTGTTAATAGCAAATACACATGTGTGAGATTAGTGTAAAATACACAGACATAGCCTATTCCTGTCATTTCAAAGGCTTATAATAGACTACACAGTAAGATTGTGTGTGTGTGTGTGTGTGTGTGTGTGTGTGTGTGTGTGTGTGTGTGTGTGTGTGTGTGTGTGTGTGTGTGTGTGTGAGAGAGAGAGAGAGAGAGAGAGAGAGAGAGAGAAATCAGAAAACATTGGGAGGGTATGGAAAAAAAACCATTGCAAAACAAGTTGGGACTGGTGCAATTTTTGGGAAGTAATGAGGTAATAAACTAAATTTATGATGTGATTTCGAACGGGTAAGTGATTGTAATCATGATTTGGTACAAAAGTAACATCCACAAAAGGCTGAGTCTTTGAGTAAAGATGGGCAGAGGATCTCCAGGTTATCAACAAATGTGTAAGAAAACGATTTAAATGTTTAAAAACAATGTTTCTCAAAGAAAGACTGGAAGGGATTTACGTATTTCAGTCCTAACTTTTTCTGATTTGGCTTGTTTTGCATTGTCTTGTTGAAAAATGCACGGACGTCTCTGGAGAAGATGTAATCTTGAAGGGATTACTGTTGCTATAAAATGTACTTTTCTGCATTAATCCTGCCATCACAGAATTGAAAATGACCTTTGCCAAGGGCCCTGACCTAACCCCATACCATGACAGAGCCTTTCTTTTGGACCTGTTGCTGATGAGTCTGGATGGTCCTTTTTGTTTTGGTCTGGAGCACACAGCGTCCATTTCATCCAAAAAAGGTCTAGAATGCTGATTCATCTTATCAAATACACATTTCCACTCTGATGGTCCATTCAAGATGAAATGGAATGTTTTTGTTTTTTTATTATTAATGGAATAAAGGATAAAGGGTATAATAATCCTACATAAAGGACTAAATATGATATTTGTCTCATTTATTTGAGTTCTTTTGTCTGTTTTTAGGACATGTGTGAAAATCTGATGATATTTTAGGTCATATTCTTAGGGGTTCATAAACTTTACACCGTAACTTTACCTTAAAATGCTTTGGATAGTGGGAGTTAGAGTTCTATTATTTCTCATGGGAAAGGTCCTTGGGTTCCAGCATCTTCAAAGCCTCACCTGCTTTCAGTGATGTCAGCACAATGTTGAACTTGGACTCCAGGCTTCTTATGTGTGTGTTTGATGGGGGTTTGCCTGAGTACTGTTGTGTGTGTGTGCGTGTGTGCTCTGTGTGAACACACTTTCCTCTGTTCAGATTCCTGTTCCTTGCATGTGGTTAGATAAAAAGAGAATATGCCCTCTGTTTCACAAAGTGTTTATTTTAGTATTGTTTTCCCCCATATGTCACTTACTGTTTAGAGGGACGTGAAGGGTGTAGGCAGATGCATAAAGCCATTCCGAATGTCATCTACATTCGCTATGCAATGTCAACAGGCACTTGCTTAGTGTGAAATTACATTTTTCAGGTTGAATTTTCTGAAAGCAGGTCTTACTGCATCAGCAAGAATACACTTGCTGAATATACATAGACAATTCAGAGCAATGCACTGTATAATCAGATGTCAGTTATCTGACTCATGCATTCATTCTTTTCAGGCTTCCTACTGGATGTTTTTTCCTACATCTTGTATTTTTGTACATTAACTTTAACAGTGTGGGGAGAAATACTACATCCTTTACATAAATAAATGTGAATACAATCCGTGCAACCCAGGAAATGGCTAGCATCCTGAGTGTCATGGTGTGTGTCTGTTCTTGTGTGGGTTTTGTGTATATGTGTGTGTGCACGTGTCTTTAGATATAGCTGATGCTCCCAGCACTGCCTCATTACCCAACATCCCACTGAGTTCCAGCTGCCACCTGTATTGCCAGTTGGGTGTGAATCTCAAACAGCAGGCAACGTCTGTTTTCCATCCTGTTTCTGTTTCCTTCCTCTTGGAGAAATGAGTGTAGTGCTTCTTCCTGACTTTGCTTGTTACACTAGGCTTTAAACCTAGGCCATAAACAACAGTGCAGTAAGGGATTCACAAAGTTGCGTTCGAGTGTAGTTATATAGTGTAGTTAGTCATATTGTTAAAGATACATTGCAGTCTGAGTAATGGCCAGCAGTGTAGCTTGTTGTGTCAGTATTACACAACTCCAAGCTGTTGGGAACCTGTGTTAGATTGTTATATCATGTCATGTGTTATACCATATTGTGTTTAATGCTGTTGCATCAGCTCCAGAGATACGATTCCTGGTCTGGACTCGGCCTGTATGGAGTTTGCATGTTCTCGGAATGTTTCAGAATCATTGCGTTGAAGTGAATCATCACTTTCCTTAGGAGCTGATGGCATGTGTTACTGAAATAAAATGTTTGGCTTTTATTATTTTACTTCATCAGTCCTTCGTTTTAATTATGCCATCTCTGTAGCTTAGTGAACTAGTTCCTAACAAGAAAACTAAAAACATGCTGACATTTTACTCTTTGGTTCATTAATATTCATATCCACTTACTCCAGTCCAGTGTCAGTAAACCAAGATCTAACTGGCAGCCAAGGTGTAAGGTGGGAACCAATCAATCCACTGGGGTTCACATGAACACACACATTCACTCATACTGGGACACTTTAGAGATGCCAGTTGTCCTTACTTAGTTTGGTGGGGCAGCCAGCTCTGGGAAGAGTCCTTGTTGTTTTAAACTTGTTCCATTTAAGGATTAATAGCAATTTTTTGTAGCCTTCTACAGATCTGTGGCTCCACACAATCCTGTCTCTGAGCTCTACAGGGAGCCCTTTCCTCCTCATGGCTCTTGGTTTTTGCTCTCATATGCATTGTTAGCTGTGAGACCTAATATAGACAGGTGTGTCTTTCCAAATCATATCCAATCAACTGAATTTACCACAGGTGGACTACAATCAAGGTATAGAAACATCTCAAAGATGATCAAGAGAAACGCTGAGAGAACGCTTACCACCGACGTGAGGATTGTGAGGATCTGGCAACCCAGACTCAATTGGTCTGGTTCGGCATAGGGTGCACACTATGCACAGCTGTTACTAGTTGTTGTTTTTTTTTTTTTTTTTTAACGTTTTAATTACCGATCACTTTTTTTATTGTGTATATACAGTACTTTTTACAAATTCTTAATAGTTTCTTTCTAGTTTCCTCCTATTACCGGCGGATTATATTTTTCGCCTTGTTATTTAGTACGTTTATGGATATACTGGCATGTGTTTCGGCCAATTAGCCATTAGCTAATTACCAGAGTCGCATTATTTCGGATTCGTATTTTGCTGTAGTGTATTATTTTTTTTACTTTTTACAGCTTTTTCCCACCTTTTTTCTAGGACTTAGTTTTTTGTGATTTGTCTTAACTTTCCATTGGTGCTTTAAACAAGAAGTGCATTGGACCATCGGCTGCAGCTTACCATCAGCTGAATGTCTTCAATCGGCACCCCACAACACCGCCCGAAGCTAAGTACCTTTAATTCATTGTATTAACATGGCTTCTGCTGCACTTGTTCCCTATCATTTGTGATAAGTGTACACTTTTAGCTAGTCTGACAGAGAAGATTATAATTTTAAAGGCATCCAGAGATTAGAGAAGGCTAGCTCAGCTTCTAGCTTAATATGGATCTGGATGCCACTGGTGTAGTTAGTACCCCCGCTCCGGGGGGGCAAGTGGGTGACGGTTTGGTGACATTGTCGGAAGGATAGCCCACCAGAGCACCACTCTTTACCTGTTCATGTGTCCAACAGGTTTATCCTCCTCCACCCACTGAGCAGCCTGTTGAAAGAGCTCTTGTCATAGATGACACCATTTTACAGGACATGAAATTAGCTACCCCTTTAGGGACAACAGCAGCTAGAGTTACATGTATCCCGGGAGCCAGAGTGTTGGACATTGTAACGAGCCCTAGCGAGCTCGATAGTTATAGAATTCTCTACGATAATCATTAATGTAGGGGCTAATTATATATGCCTTCGCCAGTCAGAGGTTACTACAGCTAATTTTGTAGAGGTGGGTTAGAGTTGTGAAGGCGATGTCCGATGCAGTAGTGTGCTCTGGCTGCATCCCAATGCGGCGTGGTGACCAAGCCTACAGCAGGTTATGGTCGCTGAACTGCTGGCTGTCCAAGTGGTGCTCTGAAAACAACATGTGCTTTATAGATAATTGGACAAACATTGCAGATAAACCTGGCATTTTAGGAGGGGACGGTGTCCATCCCACAGGGGAGCGTGCTGGTCTCATCTCCTGCAACATTGCCCATAGTCTTATGGCAGGGTTAGTTGGGGACTGACTAGCCAGAGCCAGGGTCAGGCAGCAGACAGTCAGGCTGTTTGCCAACTGTCTGCTGGTAGCCATGCATCGTTACGCAGGACTCACATTTATTGAAACTGTTACATGCATCTGTCCTAAATATAAATGCACTCAAAAAGTCTGTTTTAATAACCTCATTAGTATAATCACAGATAGCTCCCATAGAAATAACAACCTTAGACTAAAGCTAGGATT
>JAJAGP010005020.1:6212-39185 GCA_025084515.1 Ancistrus triradiatus | reverse complement strand
CTGATCTCATGCAAGCAATTCACTAAGGTGTAAATAATGGAGGAAAGAACGCCAGCAGGAGAAACCAACCCTAAATTAAAGAAAGCCCTTAATCCACAATTACAGGGAGGTTTTAGAGCTGCTCTATACTGCTAAAATGGTCTGTTTGGACCTCAGTTACTTGGTGAAACCGCGTTCTGGCCTTTGTCTTTTTCAAAATGTGTAATTCTATGTTTCTGTCAAGAAATGATGATGCTCATACCATGGATTGTAAATCATGAGTAAATATTAATATACAGTCAAACCCTGCTATCCTAAACCCAGTTATCTGAATTGCCAGTGTAACGTTTTATATAGGGGTGTTTTAAGAAATGGACTTTTTGTAATGAATGGCGGCTTTATTTAGAGGTTAATTATTACATAGTGGTCTTTTGCTCCATGTGGTTAGCATTTAGTGTGATATACAAGACTCCTATAGAGACAAAGCACCACCCAATCCACAGATAACAGACAGGCATTACTTGGCCTATGTGACAGCTGAACAGTAATGTTTTAAATAATCAGTTATTACATTTAATTGATTATAAAAAGATTGGTGTTTGTAGTTTTTCCAACACAAAGCCCGAGTTAAGAAACTGAAAGAACCTGGAACAGCCTTGCAAATGAAATGCTGTGGTCATAACCGAAACCGTAACAACAGAAACACCTGGGTGTTTTGTTAAAGCCACAGCATATTGAATTCTCTAATATAATGTGATGATACTAAATTATACACTCTGAAATGAAATCCAGTGTTCAGTTGGGGGGGATGCAATCATTTAAAACCATGCCTGTAATAATATACTCTGCTCACAACCCACTTTTCTTATGATTTTTCTATTATTAAGTGTACACAAGGAGCAACAATGCACATTTTCTTAAATATGTTCTTACCCAAAAAACTTTCGTCTCCTGTATTTAAAAAGTACTAGAAACAGAAGTTTAAAATTGTAAATAAAATGTTCTATTGGTGCTGAGTGAAAACATTCCTGTTTTATTTCTGAAGAATAATAAAAAAAAAGTGTACTTATTACACTTGATGTGTATGGGAATGTGATGTATGATTTCGCCATCTCTTGTTCATAACATGCAGTTGCATTAGGTTGTGGAGTAAACAAGTCATCAGCATCCTCCATGACGTGTATCATGATATTTTTGCATCGTGATTCATTGTCACACTCCTATTTAAAGCAAAAATCCAATAGCAATTGACTGTAGTGTTACTAGATATACTGACTGCGCCTCAGACATGGTACAATATACATAAAGGTTAAAATATGAGGGAAAAAATGTAAACCATTTCCAGAATGTGTCATAGATACGATAACTTCTTGTCATCTAAAGTTAACTATAGTGACCAACTCCACTGAGCATTAATGTGTTTTAGAACACATTGGTTTCTCGGTTCTCATCCTTTGCTCAGTACTCGGTGCACTTGCTTAAACTTGTATGAGTTGAGCTGCGTGACTCGCTTCAGCCGAAACTTGATTCATGATTCACGATTCATGACACAGTGATTCAGTCTCACAATGGCTCTTGTTCAGTGGAGATCTGTGTTTCTCGTGTTCGGTGTTCTTAGTGCAGATAAGTGTCCATGGGTCCTAAAAATGTTTGTGTGTAAGAGCCAACCGAAAGCAAACCAGGAGTTGAATGCTCCGGAACACAGGCTGCAGTTAGCATTAGCAGCTCTGAGTGCCCCGAGTTCACCGATACAGTAAGTGTTTTGCTTTTACTTTTCACTTTCAATCCATTTCTCACTAAATTATATGATGTTTTTCAGCACTCTATTATAAATTAAGCTTTGTGTTAATGACAAGCTATAGACACAGTACAGACACAGTATAGACCGCTCTACTAAACACTGGTTAAACTTTTTGGTTCATGATACATTTAACTTGTAATGGATTACCAAGAACATGTCCCCATCATAAATCGGGGAGCACCTGTACAATACAGCTCCAATAATGTGTATAATGCCTTATGCAGTGTGTATGTTCTAGGGGTCTGAAACAGATTAATGTAATTGACATTATTCCTTATGGGAAAAACTTGCTCTGTACTCGTCATTTTTCTGTTGTTCTCGACAAGCCGTCTGGAACCGAGGTACCACTGTGTTGGATTATGGTGACACTATGATTTAGTTATATTGATGAAGTCTCTGATAGACCTTCTCATAGTTGAGGTAATTGCAGTTAGGTGATTATGTAAGAATTGTGGCAGGCAGAACGCTCGGGATTGTTGTTTTACTTTTTAGTAGTCCTGCGCCGCTGTTTGGACATCTAAATGTGAGCAGCTACTGGAGCTCAGTCCGAGGGAACACTGTTTAAGGCAGCGCAGGTAGTTAAAAACCATGTGAGAGACTGCACGGTGATATCGCAGGGGTCTGATGGTACACCTTGAAGAAGCCCTGCCAGACGAGAGCTGCAGTAGTTCATCTGAGATGGAACCAGAGGCTGAACAAGTACCTGTACTTGACCTTTCTTGGAAACGATCGCATTGTGCAAATGCTGTTTAGTTATCCATGTTTTAGTCCAATGTATTTATTTACTTTTCTTGCTTTTTCAGAGGGTGGTTATCTGAAGAGTTTCCTTGAAATGGGATGATCTTGGATGTAGGGACGCAGCTCTGGGAATTTAAAAACAACAGTTGCTGGTGTTTATGTTTCAAATAGAAGCAGGACGCTGTTTATCCAGGATGTTTGAAACTTGAGCAGCTGAGGAGGAAGGAAAGGCAGTTGTTTGTCGCAGCATACAATAGTAGGAATCCGTGTTGAGGATATGACTTCACCAAGCACTGATGTGAAAGAGAGAGAACTAGGCGGCAGCACTGGATTGTGGGATTTTAATATATGGTATATGTTGTGTGGAGTTGTTCTCACCAGCAAGGATGTCCAATATGATCACCTGATTAGCAAGGTGTGAACACTGAGTCCGGGAATTCCAGCAAGGCTGAGATGATTGATGGGGGGAATCCTGTAGATAACCTGGTCGAACTGGGGGATCAGGAAAATAAACTGGCATGAAGGGGAAGGGGTCATTTGACACTGACGTGAAAGAAATTGTTGATGGGATGAGATCTAGCGAGCAGGTGTTAGGAGAGCTGTGGCAAGGTCGTAAAGATGGGAAAGATAATTTGCATTAGGTGATAATTGTTTGTCCAGACTGTGAGAATGCCCTAGTTTTTATATACACAATTGCGACACACCTCTCAAACCCCCCACCCCCTCCCTTACCTCGGAGACCCGGGGTAATTTCCTTTCCTTTGCTAGAACATTAGCAATATCAAAATGCAAGACTTTAGATTTCTGTGCCCTGCTGCTCAGTTCACCATACATTCCTGTTCCACACAGCCTCGTCCACTTCTCCTGCCTGACCTTCAGACAGCAGGGTGGAAGGCCAATCACGGCAAAATGATGTGTCCATAATTCATGGTGCTCATTAAGCATTTGGTCTGGCATCAAGTGCAAATAAGCTTTGGGCTTGCATGGACGATCTCTTTATTCATTACAGCCTGGACTAAGGGAGCGCTAAACTGCAGCAACTGCTTCTGGCTGCCATTTTACTTGGTGATGGATTGATACCTTCGGCAGTTAGAGCCTTCCAGTACTGGCGGAGTGTTTACATTCATCAACGATTCATACCCATACGCTTCATTTCAGGGCCGAAACTGGATTTCATCACGATTCCGTACTACTCAATGATCAGTATTCAGCTTTCACAATAGCCATTTTGCTCAGTGAAGCTCTTGCTGTGTTTATCGTATTTTTCTTTAGTTTTACATCTACAGTACGGTATTCTTAGTGCAAATACAGTGGTGCTTGAAAGTTTGTGAACCCTTTAGAACTTTCTGTATTTCTGCATAAATATGACCTAAAACATCATCAGATTTTCACACAAGTCCGAAAAGTAGATAGAGAACCCAGTTACACAAATGAGACAAACATATTATACTTGGTCATTTATTTATTGAGGAAAATGATCCAATATTACATATTAGTGAGTGGCAAAGTATGTGAACCTCTAGGATTAGCAGTTATTTGAAGGTGAAATTAGAATCAGATGTTTTCAATCAATGGGATGAAAATCAGGTGTGAGTGGGCACCCTGTTTTATTTAAAGAACAAGGATCTATCAAAGTCTGCTCTTCGTAACACGTTTGTGGAAGTGTGTCATGGTACGATCAAAGGAGATTTCTGAGGACCTCAGGAAAAGAGTTTTTGATGCTCATCAGGCTGGAAAAGTTTCAAAAACCATCTCAAAAGTGTTTGGATTTCGCCAATCCACAGTCAGACAGATTGTATACAAATTCAAGACCCTTATTACCCTCCCCAGGAGTGGCCAACCAACAAAGATCACTCCAAGAGCAAGGCGTGTAATAGTTGGTGAGGTCACAAAGGACCCCAGGGTAACTTCTAAGAAACTGAAGGCCTCTCTCACATTATCTAATACTAATGTTCATGAATCCACCATTAGAAGAACACTGAATACCAATGGTGTGCATGGCAGGGTCGCAAGGAGAAAGCCACTGCTCTCCAAAAATAACATTGCTGCTCGTCTGCAGTTTGCTGAAGATCACGTGGACAAGCCAGAAGACTATTGAATGAATGTTTTGTGGACGGATGAGACCAAATAGAACTTTTGTTTTAAAAGAAAGCGTTATGTTGGAGAAAGGAAAACACTGCATTCCAGCATAAGAACCTCCATTGCCACTGTGAACATGGTGGTGGTAGTGTCCATAGTTTTGGGGCTGTTTTGCTGCATCTGGACCATCATTGATGGAACAATGAATTCTGAATGATATCAGAGAATTCTAAAGAAAAATTCAGCCCTCTGTCCCATGAACTGATCTCAAGAGAAATGTGGGTCATGGCAGCAAGACAACGACCCTAAGCACAACAAGTCGTTCACCCAGAATTGTTTTACAGAAAATAAATTCATGTTTTGGAATGGCCAAGTCAAAGTCCTACCTTAATCCAATGGAAATGTTGTGGAAAGGACCTGAAGCGAGCAACTAATGTGGAGGAAACCCCCAACATCCCAAGCTGAAAGCTGTTCTGGTAGGCAATGGTCTAAAATTCCCTCAAGCCGATTGTGCAGGACTGATCAACAGCTACATGAAACGTTTAGCTGCGTTATTGCGGACAGGGGGGGTCCACACAGATACTGAAAGCAGAGGTTCACATACTTTTGCCACTCACTAATATGTAATACTGGATTATTTTCCTCATAAATAAATGACCAAGTATAATATTTTGTCTCATTTGTTTAACGGGGTTCTCTTTATCAACTTTTAGGACTTGTGTGAAAATCTGATGATGTTTTAGGTCATATTTATGCAGAAATATAGAAAATTCTGAAGGGTTCACAAACTTTCAAGCACCACTGTAAGTCCCCATGGGTCCTATAATGGTTCCGAATGGAAATTCCGTGTCTTCTAGAGTCTTCTACAGTCTTCTAGAGCACAGGCTGCAGTTGGCTTAGGAGCTATACTTGTGCCCAGAGTTCACCAATAGAGTAAGTGTTTTGCTTTTACTTTTCACTTTCAATCCATAACTCACTAAATGAAATGAGATTTTTCCACACTTTAGTATAAAATAAGCTTTGTGTTAAAGATTTTGGCCAATTGTAGGTTAATGTAAAGGATTTAAACTTTAACTTACTTATCATTACTTATCATAGGCTCCACTATTACAGTACAGACCGCTCTACCAAACACTCTTTAAACTCTTAAAGTGCATGTTACATTTAACGGATGATGGATTTGTCGGAACATATCCCCATCATAAATCAGGGACCTCCTGTACAATACAGCTCCATTAATGCATATAATGCCTCATACAGTGTGGATTTTCTGGGAGTCTGGAGTGCAATAATTCAATTTACATTATTCCTTGTGGGGAAAAATTGTCTCAGCACTCGTCGTCTGTTCAGCACTTGCTTAAACTTGGGTACGAGTCGAGAAGCTGCTCGTATGCCCTTTCCATCTGAAACACAGGATCACATGTCAGCCTCACAATAGCTCTCACTCAGTGCAGATCTCAACTAAAATCCGTTCTCGTGTTTTTTATAATCTTTACTCATTCTTGGTGCAAATTACTCACCATGGGTTAAGAAGGTTAGTGTCTTATACAGTGTGGATGTTCTGTGGGTCTGGAACATATGAATTATTCTTCATGGTACTTGTTGTTTTTTACGCTGGTACTGAGGTACGAATGTAATAGGAAATAACAATCTGTATTTGTACCAAGCTGTGAATGGCGTTCATAGTGAAAATGAACATGCACTTATTGGAAGTACCGAGCTGATCCTGTAGAGGGAACTGTTACCCGTGTTATCTGGGAGGGTTTCTGTACAGAGCAGAAACGGGAAACTAAACACTGTTCAGAGTAACTTGTGAGATAAAATAGAGGAACTTGAACTTTGCATATTTGAGATGCTTGAAATTCAACAGTAAGTCTATGTGCCTGTCCTATTGTAAGTAGTATTCTCTCTAACCTATAACTATATGAACTGCTTCACATTCACTCGTTGAGTCTCTGGTTCATCTGGCTGATCTTCCGTGTTGTTCGTAATACTGTCTGTCCATGCATTTTTGGTTTACACCAAACAAAAGTATCAGTCGGTTCAATCACTCATGTTTTCGGTGGTATCTCTGATGTATTTACCTATCATTTGAATGCAGTTTTCTTGTGAAAAATCTTTTGGAATTGAGCTATACCAAACGACGACCTTCACGTTCACGAGTCAGTTCGTCAAATGTCTGTTTGCTTATCCCCCCATATCAGCTGTAAATGCTATGTAAATGGGGTGTGGCTGCAAAGCACAAACCTACACAAGCCTAATACAAGGGCCTACACTACTCACTTGTGAGTTCCAAACTGCCTGTGAAACAATATCATTATAAATTGCACACATTAGATTGGGAAGTCATGACTGAGTAGGTGCATGCAGGCCTCGGATAACTATGCCCAAAGCATTGCCTGGAGGAGTAAAGCACACCATTCTGAAAGACTCTGAAGCTGTGGAATCACCTCATCTGCAGTGATGAATCACATGTTACCAACTGTCAGTCTGACACACAAATCAAAATGCAGCAGGTTTAAGATGAAACGCGTTCAGAATCTGTGCATTGTTACCCATTTTATGTGGATCATCTTACCAAACTGGTTTAAGTCAGATTTGAAAAGATTTTGAAATTTGCTTGGTAGAAAATCTTTGTATACAGTGGGGCAAAAAAGTATTTAGCCAGCCACTGATTGTGCAAGTTCTCCTACTTAGAAAGATGAGAGAGGTCTGTAATTTTCATCATAGCTACACTTCAACTATGAGAGACAAAATGAGGAAAAAATCCAGGAAATCACATTGTAGGATTTTTAAAGAATTCAATTGTAACTTATGGTGGAAAATAAGTATTTGGTCAATAACAAAAGTTCAACTCAATACTTTGTAACATAACTTTTGTTGGCAATGACAGAGGTCAAACGTTTCCTGTAAGTCTTCACCAGGTTGGCACACACTGTAGCTGGTATTTTGGCCCATTCCTCCATGCAGATCTCCTCTAGAGCCAGTGATGTTTTGGGGCAACATGGAACTTTCAACTCCCTCCACAATTTTCTATGGGCTGAAGGTCCTGGAGAACTGCTATGCCACTTCAGGACTTTGAATGCTTTTTACGGAGCCACTCCTCTGTTGCCCGATCACTGTGTTTGGGATCAATTGTCATGTCTTGGAAGCCCCCCATCCACGTTCCATTCTTCATGCTCTCACTGATTGGAAGGAGGTTAAAATCTCACGATACAGGCCCCGTTCATTCTTCCCTCCTTACACGGATCAGTCCGTCCTGTCCCCTCTGCCATCAAAACAGCCCCAAAAGCAGGATGTTTCCACCCCCATGCTTCACAGTAGGTTGACGCAACTCAGCAATCCTTCTTCCCCAAACACCAAAAAGTTTCTGTTTTGGTTCATCTGACCAAATGATATTCTCCAATCCTCTTCCTGGATCATCCTATGCTCTCTGGCAAACTTCAGACGGGCCTGGACATGTACTGGCTTAAGCAGGGGGACACGCCTGGCACTGGTAGATCTGACTCCCTCTCGTGGAAGTGTGTTCTGATGGTAGCTTTTTCTTTGGTCCCAGCTCATTGCAGTCATTCATCTGGTCCCCTCCGTGTAGTTCTGCTGGGACTTTTGCTCACCGTTTCTCATGATCATTTGACCCCACAGGATTTAGACCTTACGTGGAGCCCCAGATCGAGGAGATTATCAGTGGTCTTGTATTTCTTTAAATTGCTCCCACAGTTGATTTATTCACACCAACCTGCTTGCCTATTGCAGATTCACTTTTCCCCAGCCTGGTACAGGTCTACAATTTTCTTCCAGGTGTCCATCAACAGCTCTTTGGTCTTGGCCATGGTTGAGTTTGGAGTCTGACTGTTTGAGGCTGTGGACAGGTGTCTTTTATACAGATAACAAGGTCAAACGGGTGCCATTAATACAGGTTACAAGTGGAGGACGGAAGAGCTTCTTAAAGAAGTTGTTACAGGTGTGAGAGCCAGAAATCTTGCTTGTCTGTGGGTGACCAAATACTTATGTTCCACCATGATTTACAATTAAATTCTTTTATTAAAAATCCTACATGTGATTCTGGATTATTTCTTCTATTTGAAGTGTTAGCTATGATGAAAATTACAGACCCTCTCATCTTTCTAAGTCGGAGAACTTGCACAATCAGTTGGCTGACTAAATACTTTTTTGCCCCACTGGTATTATTGTAACCTCTAGCTTCACACAGTACAATCAGTTTTCTTGCACTGTATTTATACAGTTTTGAAATGTTCTTTTCCTCAAAAATGTGGTCAGTGTGACATTGTCATTATAGGCCTCGATTTTGGTAACACATCCACAAAACCATAGATCTAATTACTCAGCATAGGCCTTACGGGAACAAGGGGTGCAGCCTCAAGTGCCAGAAACCATCCCCTATTATTATAAACTTTTTACACCTGCCACCACCACCTGAACCGCTGATACGTCTCATGTTAGTACACCATATTCGGACCCTACTGTCTGAATGTCGCACGCAGAAATAGAGACTACTCACCAGACCAGGCAGTCCTTTCCAATCTTCTGTTTATCCAAGGTTGGTGAGCCCCGTTTGAATTGTAGCCTCACTGCACATGTTTCGTAGCTGACAGGATTGGCTTCTCTTGCGTATCCCATCTCTTTCAAGATTTTGTGCATTGAGGGGTGCCTCTTTTCTGCCATACCCTTCGGTTGTTTTTTAATGGCCATAAAGGTGTCGAGTAGTGCATATGGATCAGCAGCTGTTTTGTTTTTAATCCTAGTCATGATTAAAAGCAGTACAGTTGTTGTTGGAAACAAATTTTTGATCTTCTCCATAAGGGCTCCCACCCTGCCTGGAATGTTTTCTCTCACATCGTGTTTTTTAGTCCCCAGTTTGAGCTGCATGTTGTAATGGAGGCCAAAAAAAAAAACACCGTTTCCTCCTGCATTTTCTCCACTACTTTTGAGTTGACTTAATCTGGTCCTCACTAGTTGCAGGCAACGAGTGGTTATATGAGTTTACGTTGCCTTTCTGATCGTTCCTCTGCCTGGGCGTCAACAGCATTTTCACTCCCGATAACTGCCTCCATTTGGATATTTTTTTGGATCATTCGCTGTAAACCTAGAGATTGGCTTTGTTTGAAAATCTCAGTAGATCAGCAGTTGAAATGAAATACTCAACCAAGCCCCGTCAGCACCAACAGCCATGCCAATGTCATAGTCCTTAAGAATGCTTATGCCTCATGGTCTTTCTTCTTTCAGTCATCACTATCAAACCCCTTAACATTTATGGGGACGCTTGAAGACGGAAGGTCAAGCGTACAGTAACATCCCAAGATGCTCTTTTGAATATTATGAAATATTGCTGGATAGCACGGATTTGTGGAGTCGGTGCTGGCTCTAGAGCATGCCGTCAGTACCCCAAAAGGGGAACGCGATTGTTTTTAAGTTACGGTTTCACTGAAATTTGTGATTATATGAATTATAATGGAACACACCAATGCTAGTGATCTCAGACTTATGGCCACCAATATATATTTATGAACTAAATTCAGTTTACACAGCTCTATAGAACATGTCATTTTGGTCATGCCGCCTCACTTTCCCTCCTGCTGGGCTTTTTTTCGTTCTAGTCATTATTTGTGAACAGCACTAATCTATGTAGAACCCAGCTGTGTTACTGTACCATATGGAATAGCTGGAGGTAGAGAGAATGCGTCACGGCTTTCTCAGTGCCCTTGGCTCTCAGAAATGCTCTTAGCCCTCTGGAGTTTGAGACTACTCAGATACATTCTCCCTCCTGTTTGTTGATGGGTATATGGGGTATATTACATGGTGAGGGCTCATATGTGCATTCACTTTACCATAGCCTGCTGAAATGGATCTCTATTACCTGAATGCACTCACTGTGATTTATAAACCTTACCTGCCACTTTACCCTGTGTTAATGTACCCATCATTTAGCCACCTGACATTAACAGCACTATTCCCTAGTGAGAAATTTAACAAAGGCTTTATATGTATAAGCAAGAACATGACTAGTACAAGCTCCACTATACCGCTGTCTATCAGCTTTCTGAAGTTATTACAAATGCGCCCTCTGGTGGAGACCTACCAATATTACTTGGCTGTGTAGATTTTCGTTGAACACTTGTCAGCTATTGTGTGACATACTAAGTGTAATTCCATTCCTGCATTTTAAAAGTTGCATACGCAGTTGCATGGTTTGTGTATGGCCAAACAATTTGTCCGTCTTTTGAAATCTGGCGTGCTGGGCAACTGGGTCACCTCTCTGAAGCGAGAGGCCAGAATGATGGTCACATCGACACATGCACTGCTGCTCTGTTCCACTTTTTCAGATCCCAGTCAGGGTTAAGAAGCCAGCTCATTATAATTATTTAGGTCAATCACACACTCCATTGAGAGACGCCAGAGTTCTCACGCTCTTATCGCTCAGGAACGAGACTCTAAGGCGTTAGGGTCCCCAGTAAAAACTGGAGAACACACTTGAATGGTCTGAACAGTTGTCTGCATCTTGTGTACTCTTGTGTGTATTTGTACTCTAGGTAACATGTCTCTGGATCATGGACATTGACGCTCATAACCTTTTTCTTCCTTCTCTTGCAGAAGGAGCTTAGTCTGCCGAGAAGAGGAAGCTTGTAAGTACATGTGATTCACTGAATTAGCTTTTATTTCTGTTAGAAAACTGGCCACTTTATAAGGTACACCTTGCTAGTACCCCATTGGACCCCCTTTTGCGTTTAGAACTGTCTTAGTTCTTTGTGAAAGAGATTCAACAAGGTACTGGAAACATTCCTCAGAGATTGTGGTCAACCACATGACAACAGTGCAGTGTTTGACTACAGTGAACTTCTTGTCATGTTCAAGAACCCAGTTTGAGATGATTTGATCCATGCGTTCATGTTGCTTACTCCAAATTCTAACCCAACCATAAATGTCGCAGCAGAAATCGAGCCTCCTCAGACCAGGCAACGATTTTCCAATCTTCTGTGGTCCAGTTTTGGTGAGCCCATGTGCAACGTAGTCTAAACATGCCTAAATGCACTGACTTCTGGTCATGTGATTGGCTGATTAGATATCTGCACTAACGAGTAGCTGAACAGGGGTACCTAATAGATTGGCAGGTGACTGTACACACTACTGGTAATATTATACGTAACCGTACATATAGTTTCTGTATTTGTGAGTTACTAAACTTTTTAAGAGATCTACAATTGAAGTGCAAGATCAAGGTTTTTTTATTGAAATATCTTCTGAGGGCAGTATCATACATGATTGGTTCCATAAGGTGATCAGTCAGAAAACGGAGGGTGTGTGGTTAAAATTAGACTGATTAATCAGCCGGATTTAATGTCTTTTTGAGATAAAATCAAGCATCGGCAGATACGTGGGGGGAAAAAGTATTAGTCACCACTGGATTGTGCAAGTTCTCCTACTTAGAAAGAGAGAGAGGTCCTGTGTAATTTTCATCATAGCTACACTTCAACTATGAGAGACAACATTGTTGCAATGACAATAGGGTCAAACGTTTCCTGTAGTCCTTCACCAGTTGGCAACACACTGTAGCTGGTTTTTTGGGCCCATTCCCCAGGCAGATCTCCTCTAGAGCAGTGGATGTTTGTTGGGGCAACCGGACTTTCAACTCCCTCACAATGTTTCTACTGGGCTGAAGGTCTGGAGACTTGGCTAGGTCCTCCAGACCTTGAAATATGCTTTTAACGGAGCCACTCCTTCTTCGTTGCCCGAGCGTGGTTGTTGGACATTGTCATGCTGGAAGCCCCAGCCACGTCCCATCTTCAATGCTCCTCACGGATGCAGGAGGTTTTGGCTTAAATCCCACAATACATGGCCCCCCCCCCCCCGTTCATTCTTCCCTTAACACGGATCATTCCCTCCCTGTCCCCTCGCAGAAAAACAAGCTGATGTTCCACCCCATGCTTCACAGTAGGTATGGTGTTCTTTTTTCCAGTTGAGTTTTTAAACCAAAAAGTTCTTTTGGGTTTCATCTGACCACATGATATTCTCCCAGTCCCTCTCTGATCATCCATATGCTCGCTGCCAAACGTTCATATGGGCCTGGACATGTAACTGCTTAAGCAGGGGACAGACGCCTGGCACGGCAGGACTGGTCCCTCCTCGGCGTAGTGTGTTACGGATGGTAGCCTTTGACTCTTTCTGTGGGTCCCAGCTCTCTGCGGTTCATCCTCATTCAGGGCCCCTCCGTGTAGTTTTCGGGATTTTTTACTCCCCATTCTCATGATTCATGTTGACCCCACGGGATGAGATCTTGCTGGAGCCCCAGATCGAGGGAGATTATCAGTGGTCTTGTATGTCTTCCATTTTCTACATTGTCCCCCAGTTGATTTATTCACCCAACCTGCTGCCTATTGTAGATTCACTCTTCCAGCCTGGTGCAGGTCTACAATTTTCTTTTCTCTTCCTGGGGTCTTCAACAGCGTCTTTGGTCTTGGCCATGGTTGAAGTTTTGGAGTCTGACTGTTTGATGCTGTGGACAGGTGTCCGTTTGTACAGATACGAGTCAAACAGGTGCCCATAATACATGTAACGATTTGGAGGCACAGAAGAGCTTCTTAAAGAAGTTTGTTAAAGGTCTTGTGAAGCCGGAAATCTTGCTTGTTTGTGGGTGACCAATACTTATTTGTTTCCACCATGATTTACAATTAAATTCCTTTAAAAATCGACAATGTGAAGTTCCTCCTGGATTTTTTTTCCTTCCTCATTTTTGGTCTCTCATAGTTTTTGAAGTGTAGCTATGATGGAAATTAACAGACATCTGTCAATCTTTCTAAGTAGGAGAATTGCACAATCAAGTGGCTTGAACTAAATACTTTTTTTGCCCCACACCCCCAACCCCCCTTGTGTTCTGATTGGGTCGTCTGGACGCCAATCGTTACGTAACCCTGCCCTCAGAAGATAATTCAATAAATTAAACCGTATCGATCCGTTTCTAGCCTTAGTGTGTTATCTGCTGGCTTTTACGTTCTTTTTTTGCAAACTTATTTTAACTTTTAAAAAGGAGTTTGTGTATATTTACGGTAATAAACGGATTAAGTATGTTTATTTTGGACAGTAAATTATATTTTAAGCATTTCTGGGTTTCTAAACTTTTTCTGTTTCACCTGGTGACCGTTAGTGGTCATCTGCTGCTTCCACAAAACTTCGCATGTCGCTTCTCAAACCAAGGAGCAATGTATCGAAACCATGACGTGGAAAATTATGAAGTCGAAGGAATAACTGCAGTGTGCTTCGGTTGAATGCTAGATTTACAGCATTGTGGGTAATGATGTCAGAATGACAGAGACCTCACATAGTTTACTATACAGGAACAAATTGAGATGCATCTCCTGTCTTAAGCGGTGAAAAGCTAAGTGCTGTGTGCCCAAAGTTCAAGCTTTTGTTCATTAAGCTGCCGGTGTTTGCCTCAGCTCTCTGGCCAAGCCTGACATCAACCTTTTATCTATTTAAAAAAAAAAAGAGTTAATTTTTTGTCTTTCCAGTGCTTGAAATTTCAGTGTTTGCTATTTAACATCGGGTGATCTCATCCCTTATGACAGATGTTAATATGCCATAGGTTGAAAACATCTGCTCTAACGTTAGGTGTGTCTCCTGATTTTCCTCTGTAGAACTTGTAGAGTCTCTCATCACTTCTCTGCCCAGGCTTGCAAACGGTGGCACCAAACTGCTTCTCTGCTTTCCCTTTAGCATTCGGGATGCTCTAGCTCTGTCACCTTGGATTTTGGCAACTTATGGTCCTTTCTTCCTTAAACACATATGAGATTTTGGCCTGTGGTGTACCATCTGGAAAAGCTGCCGCTAACAATCTCCCTCACTCGCAGACTCCTGAGTCACATTTAACCCAGGGACATTAGGTGTTGTGATTATAAAGCTCTGGTTACAAAGAGGTTTCTGAATGGCCTTTAAGCTCTTCAGGATTGAGTCCGTCTCTGTTGTCTGGGAATTGATCCAGGAAGAAGCGCATGAGTAAGATGCAATGACTCAAGGGGTGACTAGCAGACTTCGGAAGCATTGTTTTGGCAGAACAATTCTAATGCTTAAACAAATCTTTTGTTTTTTCTTCAGGGTTTTTTAGTCATTGCCTTTGAGTTGTTCTCCCACTAAGAGCACTGCTTTTGTTGTAGAGTCGGTCTATATTAAAGTCAGGTTGGCCTGCATGGTTGGTAAGTCATGTTCACAACGTATGACTGGGTTAGTAATTAATGGAGGAAGATAACACTTTGATCTCCATGCACCTCAATTCACAATATGTTTACACTATATGAGGGCACCATGTGATACATGAAGGTGTATTTGGTCTGTGTGGTTATGATAACATTGGTGAGGTTATCAGAATGCCTCTCAGTGGTACCTCGATTCTCGTCATTCATTTGTTTCCAGAAGGCTCATCGAGAACCGAAAATGACGAGTACCGGGCAAATTTTTCCCACAAGGAATAATGTAAATTGAATTCGTTCCAGACCCCCAGAAAGTCCACACTGGAGAAGGTGATGTATCCCTGATTTATGATGGGGATATGTTCCAAATCCATCATAATATAACCATTATGAATTGAGGAGTTTAATATAGTCTGTACTGTATCTTGGTGGAGGCTATTTAAGTAATAATACACCAGAGGGAGTGCTTTAATGTAGGATTTTGGCACGGCTGTGTTGCGGTTGTAGAAGACAGAGGACAGAAACGATTTGTTTATCACCCTTTATTACCCGAGGTAAAATGGTTCCATTCTATCGTTTCCCCGTAGCTAAGCCCTTCAGTCATTCAAGTCGAGGAACAGAATGACCAATAACTTTATTATGCAGACAAACACTAATATGTCGGTTGGTAAGTTTTCATTTATTAAAAAGAAAGTTTATTTATATTCAGCAAATAAAATGGGTGGGGTTTATAAGGCAGGCTGTTACTGAGATCCACTGTTCTACTAACTGAAGCAGATCGGAGGGAGATCCCGGTGGTATGTTGAAAATCTAGGATCCCATTTGATTAGCGATTATATTAATGTGAATCTGATCAGTCAGAAATGTAACAGCAGAGCTACAGAGCATCAGCAGCTTCTCTGGGTTAGAGCTGGACTTACAGATAACAAACCTGTCAGAGGAACGAAGCTCCGATCAGCCGCCGATGGGGTTTAATGAAAGAGCCGAGTTTAACTCCAGCAAACGGCGTCTTTGTGAGGGATGAAGCTGATTCAGCATTTTTGTTGACGGGACTAAAACTGATCTTCAGTCTCGTTGCTCTTCAGTCGAGCTGTGAATCCATTAAGAGCAGGATGTTTGATTTATAGGACTGATTTTTCCAGAGCTTCCAAATCCTAAAGGTGATAAACCTTTGGCTCAGGTCGGTCATTAATAGCTTCATCTTCCATATTTAAATCGTTTTCTAAGCCAGTAGATTTTATAAACGAATTCTAGCTTTTATTTCGGCTGTGTTTTAGTTGTGAGATTATAACTTTTTAGGGTGGGCGTCGTTGCTAGGTTGTGTGTGTATGCCGCGGAGTAATACTTATAGAGCGTCGGTCAGAGTGCCGTTATCGCCAATCAGAGTGCAGGGTCGGAACTAACTGGTATAATTAATATTAACCCTTACATGAAGCTATAGTTGGCCAAAGTCCTTAACACAAAGCATATTATAATAGTGTTGAAAAATCTCATGTAATTTAGTGAGTAATGGAGTGAAAGTGAAAGTAAAAACAAAACAGTTAGCTATACACCAAGTCCGCCTCTCTAGCCCTTGTGTAATCAGTGTTCAGTAGTCATAGTGCAAACTGAAAAAGTGTATGGGCCTCTGTGCTAATGACCTCACCAAACGTCTGGTGATCAAGTTTATGACATGAAACTGAAGGTGTGGTTCTGTGGTAATTGTGATCTGTCCTATGAAAAAATCACACAAATTCATAGTCCAATTTGTCACGGTTCACGATGTTTGCTCACTACTTGCTTAGCTCTAACCCTTGCTTAAGCTTGTATGAGTCAAGCCGTGTGACTCATTTAGACTGAAACCCTATACATGATTCACAATTCAGTATACGATTCAGATTCACAATAGCTCTCATTCAGTACACATGCCTGCTGTGTTTATCGTGTTTTTCTTTGATTTATCTACAGTACTGTATTCTTAGTGCAAATGCGTTTCCATGGGTCCTAGAATGGTTAGTAATGAGAGCCAGCCAAAAGGGAAACAGGAACTGAATCCTTTTGGCTTTCCAGTTGAGCAGTTCGCATCAAATAGAGTAAGTGTTTTGCTTTTACTTTCACTTTCAATCCAATACTCACTGAATTACATGAGATTTTTCAACACTTTATTAGAAAATAAGCTGTGTGTTAATGATTTTGGCCAACACTAGGTTATTGTAAATATTAATGTGTAATAGGATACGCTATGATACAGTATAGCCTATATTAAACTCTTCATTTCATAATACATGTAACTAGTGATGGATTTGTCTGAACATCTCCCCATCATAAATCAGGGAGCACCTGTACAATACAGCTCCATTACTGCACTGTAATAATGCCTTATACAGTGTGGATTTTCTGGGGGTCTGGAACGGATTAATTCAATTTACATTATTCCTTATGGGAATCATTTGCTCGGTACTCATCATTTTTGGTTCTCGACAAGCCCCTTCTGAAATGAGTTAACGATGAGAACCGAGGTACCACTGTATATTATTCTTAAGAAGGAATAAAGACACTGAAAGTGTAGAGTTTGTGGCTGCTTGCAGTTTTTTCAGTGATACCCAGTCTGCATGTGCTTCTGTTTTATTGCTTGCACTGTATGAAACAGCTGCAAACTGGTCTTAAATATGGCATTAGTGAAAATGCAGACACACATAGAGTTGATTGTGGTGGCCTAGTGGTTAAGGTACTCGACTCTGGACCAGAAGGTCCAGGGTTCAAATCCCACCTCTGCCAAGCTGCCACTGTTGGGTCCTTGAGCAAGACCCTTAACCCACAATTGCTTGGACTGTAAGACTGTACCAATTGTAAGTCGCTCTGGATAAGGGCGTCTGCTAAATGCTGTAAATGTGTCCAGAACCACAGATTAGCAGTAATTTCTTAATGAAATCCAAGAAAGCGTTGACAGTTACCTTCGTCAGTTGAAGATCTCCTTTATGCCTGAAAGGACACTGCTGTGTTTAAGAAAACGATACCCCCTGTTGTATTTTCAGCGAGTACACTCAGTTTTACCATAGATCTGCTTGAATGCTGTGGTAAGCCACACCTGTTGCGGCTGTAGCAGCTTCAGACTAATTGGATCCATTACTGCGGGCAGAGAATAGCTTCCCGTAGCACATGCTGAGGTCTGCCGTGGCTTCTAATCTTAGTCACAAACATGGCTATTAATGGATATTGACAGGCTGGTGTAGTCAAAACATGTAACCCCTTTATGCCTAAATGTTTCCTTAATAAATGACCTCCTCACCTAGTGTTCTGGTCAGATTTGAAGGCATGTCGAAAACTTGACTGGTCCAAGGCATTTTTAGTGTGGATCTGCAATGGTGTGAAGCAGCTTTGCTTATAGAAGGTTTAATGCTGTCTGTTTTTATGGTGCTGCTAAAATTACTGACTGATATTGAGAACACCATTACTGTTCTACTAAATGTTTCATTCAATATTTCTGCACCATAGGACTGTGGTAGCCTAGTGGGTAAGGTACTGGACTCTGGCCCAGAAGATCCAGGGTTCAAATCCCACCTCTGCCAAGCCGCCACTGTTGGGTCCTTGAGCAAGGCCCTTAACCCATAATTGCTTGGATTGTAAGATTGTACCAGTTGTAAGTTGCTCTGGATAAGGGCGTCTGCTAAATGCTGTAAATGTAAATATTAAAAATGTCTCACAACAGCTATGTATTATAGAAATGGACCTTAATAATTGGGACACATTCAGTGGAAATCAAAAACTGTGTGAGTTGTCCAAATGGGGACCCACATGCAGTGGCAAAGATGGCTTTACAAATGATAAGAGCTCTCTCAAGACTAATTATGGCATGTGTGAGGGAAGAAGTGACACAGCAAATTAGAGTTCCCTTCACAATTATTGACACCCCTGATAGAGAGTGAGAAATGGTTATGAGTTCGCCGTTTGGTGAGTTGGCTTATTCTCACACCAAAACAAGTAGACAAATTCGAGCTCTAACTGAAGTCAGTTTGGTCTGAGGGGAAAAGTGTATCAAGAAATAATAAATTTTAACAAAACCACATCACAATTATTAGCACCTGTAGAAATTGTATCTCAAGCATTTTTTCCCATTTAGATAAAATACCTTTCTTTAAATCCTTTTTGTGGCTTGTACATTATGAGTTTTGTTCCAAAACTGAAGTGTTTATCTTCTATCTGATCTCTGGAAGCTCTCATGTCTGGACTTTGTTTTTAAGTACAGGTAAGCACTGTGTAATGACCTTCCCATCAATGAGCACTCACTCTAACGATCGAGGTCATACAAATGATCATTTTTTTAAATGTCTTTTAACTCTGGAAACGGCCAATAAATGCTGCAGGCCCACAAGCAGAGGTGAGAGTTTAAGAGCAGAAGTCTGTCATGGTGTGTGAGCGATTACCTTACTGGTTGTGTGCTCGCTGGCTCACCTTTGAACCAGAGACTGTTGTAACTCGGTTGATGTGTTTAGAGACTTTTTGTGTAAATTACTCGTATTTGTATGGGTGACTTTCCACTACTTATTTGTAACAAGATGTAAGTAGTGTGTCAGTGTATGTCTGTCCTATTGTATGTAGTACCCCTTTGTTTGCCCCCTCACTACTTGTATATTGGGTGTAATTTATAACTATATAAACAGGTTCAAACAGGTCTCTGTTTAGTCAATTTTGGCCTCTGTCAAACAGCAGTGTCAGTCGTTTGAATGACTCGTCAGTCTCTCGCGTTTTCGGCGGTAGCTCTATGACTGTGTCCTGTCAACTCCATTTTGGTCAATGACTTGTTTCACAGAAAGGTCCCGGCTACTGAGTAAGCCCAATGTGCAGAAAGATGAGAGGACTGACCGCAGCAGTTGGGTAACATCTAACTTACCAGTGACACCAGCACTATAGGATATTTAGTAAGTGCATATTTGTAGTTGGACGTTTTTACAGGGACAGCTGTTTCAGTGTGATAAGCAGTGAGTCATCGCAGCAGTCAGACATGCGACTCTACTAACGTTTGACCAAGAGGTGACTCATGCAGTATCGGTACGGAGTTCATTGCACGGAATTTAAAATTAAAATCCCTGATGACTATTAAATGCCTTTTGATCTGATGATTATTCAGACTATATAGGGTAGTTTTTGAGTGGATCAAATTGGCCAGCACGGCTACTGCTAGCGGAAAAAAGCTGTCCTGCCATTTTACCTAAAGTGTGTCTGTAGAACCCTGTTCCAGCAGCATCCAGAAAGCTGCAGATGTTTGTATTTTGATTATAGAAAAGCCTTTTCTCTGGCACACCTTCCAAATTGTTGAACATGGCCATGGCATCTGATTCCATCTTCCATCTGCAAGTCCTCCAAACGCCATCTCTGATTCTTGCCCCCTCTTGTCTGTGGTGGGGGCAGAATGCACTCGTGTCATCTTTCAGGCGGCTTCGTTACAGCTCTAGTTGGTGTAAACACTACCATAAGATTGCATACTTTGTACTATTTTACATTGGATTGATGACCTACAGAAACGGACAAGTTGCAGTCAGTGTGTGTGTTCATGTACTTTTTTCATATTGGTTGTTAAATTCTCTGAAACTGACATCAATTATTACATGCTTCCTGCTATTTGCCTATTTAGGAGTGTTTTATCTTCTAACCTAAATATTTTACCTATATATTTTACTTTTGTTTAAAGTGTTCATACTATCTTTAATTACTATTAGGTAACATGACTCTGTATTATAGTGTAATTATGAATAAATGCATATAGAGCATGCACCTATATCCGATCTTATATGTTTAATAAAGCCCATAGTATCATTTATTCTAAGTTGATTCTATTGTACAATGTCTCATGAGTGTCCACACCGAGTTTGAAGCAGATCTTTGATGGAAATTATGGGTTTTGGTGACCACTGTACTTTATACAGTTAATGCATGCATATAGTCCTGAGCTTGTATCTTAATTAGATCTTATATCATTCATTCCAACTGGATTCTATTCTAGAATATCTGCTGAACGTCCACACCGAGTGTGAAGCAGATCTGTGGTGGAAATTGAGTAATAACCACTTTAATATCTACTTTTATTATCAGTGCATGCATGTAGATGTTTCTTCTTAAAAGGGAAATGTTAAAGCATTTACATATTGCAACGTTTACATGTCATATTTTAGTCAACTAAAGCTACTGTAGATTGAGTCGACTATAATCTTATAATAATTAGTTGATAAACTATGCTAAAACTAAAAATAATTCAGATGACTCAATTATGACTAAGACTAAATTACATTTAGTCAAAAGACTATAAAACGAAATCCAAATTTGCTGTCAAAATAAGCCTTGTTGCCAGTATGATCAGGACATTTCTCAAGTGTGTTGAACAACGTTGTGGTCTTTGTGTAGCGTGATCGTATGTGTGACAGCATAGGTCTGACCTAGTTCTGCGAGGCTAATCTGTAATTGTTTAACTGAGATCTTATCTCATGTCCCAGTTCTGCCACCAGTTCTGTTTTGACACCTACAGTTGTGTTTTCATGATTTTGCTAGGGCTGATGCCAGCTAGATGCTAAATATATCTCTAAAAACGGGTTGTTTGTGGTTTGCCATGTCGGGTTTATACTTCTTTGCAAAATATATCGCATAGAAGAACACTTACACCTGCACTAGAGCCCTCACTACACTGAAGAACTCATTGTCATGTTCATGAAACCAGTTTGAGATGGCTTTTGCTTTTGACATGGTGACTTATCCCGCTAGAAGTAGTCAATCAGAGACGGGTACATTTGCACAATCTCAAAGCAATGATTAACTGGCATTCACGGGCCCAAAATGTGCCAAAAAACATTCTCCACACCAATGCACCATCTCCACCAGCCTGGACTGTTGACCAAAGGTAGGTTGGGTCCATGGATTCATGCTGTTTGCACCAAATTCTGACCCCACCATCCGTGTGCCTGATCAGAAATCGGGATTCACCAGCACAGGCAACATTTATTGAGGTCTTCAGCTGATGATGATGAGCCTGTGCCCATTGCAACCTTTGTTTTCTGTTCTTGGCTGGCAGAAGTGGAACCTTGAGCTGTTCCTCAACTGCTGTAGTCTAGCCGTCCCAAGGTTAGATGTGTGTTGTGCATTCTGAGATGCTTTTGGCTCACCAGAACTGTACTGAGTGGTTATCTGAGTTACCATAGAATTTCTGTCAGCTCTAATTAGTTTGGCTGTTCTCCTCTGACCTCTTGTCAACAAGGCATTTCCGTTTGCAGAACTGCAGCACAGTGGATGCTTTTCTTTATTGCAGCATTCTGAGTAAACTGTAGAGACGGTTATATATGAAAATCCCTTTAGATCAGCAGTTCTAGACAAACTCAAATCATGCTGTGGTCAGAATCACTGCTATCACTTTTTCTCCCCGTTCTAATGGACCTGTGTCTGCAAGATTTTATTCATTACACTGCTAACATGTGATTGGTTGAGTAGATTATTGCATAAATGAGTAAGTGTACAGATCTTCCTTATAAATCTGTGATTGTATACCTCTCAGAATGCCATTTGACCATTTGTCCTATGGATAATTACCATGCGTGGGTATTTTAGTGTCCTCTCTAAAGTATTTGAGTATTTAATTTGTGAGACATGCAGTACTGTGCAAAAGTCTTAGGCCACCATTTAGATTTGTTGTTTTAGCAATGGTATAATGATCATATGTGACATATTGTCAGTGATTGGACCTGAAAATTTCAGACTAGGATTCGTCACTTTGTAATACTGTTTTCCACTTCATTCCAGTCTGTGTGAGCTTTAGCACATCTTGGCCTTTTCACCCTGTTCCCCTTCTGAAAAAGTGGTTCTTTGCCTGCTACCCTTCCAAAAAGACCATTCCTGATGAAGTTTCTTCGGCCTGTAGAAGAATCAAATTGGCATCCCAATGAAGCTGCTATTGCTCAAGTGTAAGAGGAGGTTAAACTAAATATTAGCCTATAGACTTTTCTATAGGCTATAGGCAGAGGAGCTTCTTAAAGAAGTTGTTACAGGTCTGAGAGAGCCAGAAATCTTGCTTGTTTGTGGGTGACCAAATACTTATTTTCCACCATGAATTACAATTAAATTCTTTAAAAATCCTACAATGTGATTTCCTGGATTTTTTCCCCTCATTTTGTCTCTCATAGTTGAAGTGTAGCTATGATGAAAATTACAGACCTCTCTCATCTTTCTAAGTAGGAGAACTTGGACAATCAGTGGCTGACTAAATACTTTTTTGCCCCACTGTGTGTCAGGACTTTGACTTGGCCAAAAACAGGATAATGTCCAAAACCTTCTTCTTTAATCATTTTGTCTTCCTTGATGCTGTAGGAATTAAATCCCAGCTGTGAGGTGCTATAGATAAATGAGTTCCACACTAAACCTTCTGCCATGAGTAAAGCCGAAAGGTAATTCATGGCGTTAAAAACTAAACAAACATAATCATTCTTTGTTAGAATGATGTGTGCCTAGGGTCATTGTTTTGCCACAAGACCAGTGAAGAGATGTCTTGACATTCCGGCCCAGATGCAAAACAGGCGCAAACTATGATACTGCCACCACAATGTTTCACAGATAGGACAAGGTTCTTGTGCTGGAATAGTGTTTTCTATTTAACAGATATACTGCTTCTGATTTAAACCAAAAAAGTTCTATTTTGGTCTCTCATCAAGCCACAAAATATTTTTCCAATAACCTTTTGGCTTGTCCACATAATATTTAGCAAACTGCAGATAGACAGCAGTGGTCAGTTGATGTTCAGTGTGCTCCTGATGGTGAACTCATGAAAATGACCATTAGCCAGTGTGAGAGAGATCTTTATTTGCTTACACTGGGTTACACTGGGTTGCCTTGCTCTTGGAGTGATCTTTGTTGGTCGTCCACTCCTATGGAGGGTAAAAAATCGTCTTGAATGTCCTCCATTTGTACACAATTTGACTGACTGTGTATTGGTGGAGTCCAGACTCTTTAGAGATGCATTTGCATCCTTTTTTAGTCTGATCAACAATCACACAGACATTTTTCTGATGTTCTCAGGAATCTCCTTTGGTTGTGACCTTATACACACCCACAAACGTGAAGGTCAGACTCCTAGGATAGATCCCTGTTCTGTAAATACAACAGTGCTCCCACTTGCGCCTGATCATCCTCCCATTGACTGCACACACCTGACTCTAATTTCACTTTAAATTCTAGACGTTCAGGTACTCTTGCCACTCTCAGATTTAACACTGAATCATTTTCCTCGATAAATGATCAAGTATAATATTTTTGTCTAATTTATTTTGTCTGTTGTATCTATTTTCAGGAGCAACGAATGTGTGAAAATGGTTTACTTTACATTTATGTGGAATATAGGAAATTCTAAAGGGTCCACAAACTTTCAGCCACCACTGTATCTCTAAGCTGGTACATTTATTTAACATAATGTTTACATTATTATGTTGGTACATTATTATTATAGTATATAATAATGGATGTATATCTTCCCAGACTTTTGAGGTTATGTTTACTGAAACTTGCTGCCTGCCAAATCCTAAATCCAGTGGGATTAAGGCACCAATCTTCTTTGTCCTTAGTGGGCTGGACCCTAAAGCTTGGGTAAAAGTAGCATAGCACAATAAATGGCCCAGCTATCACATTTCATTCTGGTTATGACCTGCTGGACAAGAGCTGCAAGTGGGTGGCATGTTGTGGACAGTGATTGGGGAGGTTCTCCTCACTGAGATCACCATGACTAGGATGAATAGAAACCTGAAAAGCAAACAGATGTGTGCACACGCTGCAGTTTGATAAAGGCTATAAGGAAGTCAACCTATTTTTCACAGAAAATGCAAGATGAGAACTAAAAAACTATTTCGCTTTGTTTCATGTTTAGTTTTTAGCATTGTTAAATACAGATAAGGCCCATATGCAGCCAGTTATTGTTAGCATACATGCTCTACATTTGTACAACTTGTTTTACAGTGCATTGGTAATATCACAGTGCATCCATATTGTTTGTACACACTGCACTGTTTAATTAGACAGACTGTCATTGCAGTCAAATTGTCAGCGTGTTAAAATTGATGCTGTTTTAAACCCCTTATTAAATCCGTTGTTCCAGTACTGAAGACAAGGCTGTGTCCAAAATAAACCCCTGCTCCCTCATTAGTATCCCTACTCCCTCATTAGTATTGCACAGTATAGAGAGAAACTATTCATTTTACTAAGTAGCACTCAAAACACAACCGACATCTAACACTCGTAAACAAACCGGTCAGTTTCTGAGGCGTGTTTGAAGCGCTGTACACACACACACTGAATTTTAAATTGAAGTTAGTTAAAACGCTGTACTGGGTGGTACGGTGGCTTCGTGGGTAGCACTGGCACCTCATGACGAGATCTGGGTTCGATATCAGATGGTGTGGCCTGGGTCCGTTCTGTGTGGTGTTAGGTTAGGTTAATTGGTGTCCCAAGTGTGAGTGTATGTGCTCTAGGATGGATTGGATTCCTGTCTAGGGTTGTTCCTGCCTTGTGGCCTGTGCTGCCGGCTAGGCACCAGATTTCCCGTGACCCTGTCTAGGATTAGGCAGATAGGCAAGGGAATGAATGAATAAATAAAACACTGTGCTGTTTGTGTGGCTGTGTTTGTGCCATTGTCGACAAGAGTAAATGTGACCGGCACAGAATCGGTTGCCAGTCGGTGCATCTTTACTTTAAGCCGTTGTTTATGAAAGTTAGTAATAAATAATACCTTAATTAGTTAAATCTTTAAAAATGTGTGACTAAAATTGGGCTAAATATTTTTCAAATGTAACCGTCTAAAAGTAGACTAAATATTTTTGGATTTTCATTGACTAAAACTAACAATAAATAATTAAAATGTTACTCTAATTAATCTAAATTTTAGTACAAGGCCTAAGACTAACACTAAATCAAAATCAGCAGCCAAAATTGACAATCCAAACAATTAAGGGCCTTGTATAAAGACTCAGCAGGGACAGCTTGGTGCTGGTGAGACGTCCAATAGTCCAGTTTCGTAATCACTGAGTGTGTTTACATGCACTTAATATTCCGATAACTGCAGAAAATCAGATTTAGCTAGTAAACCGATCAAGGAGTATACATGCTTTTGAGTATCAGATAATGGGAAGTCTTCGGGTTTACACGAGTTCTACTTTGCAAACAGCCAATGTCACAAATGTGACATAAACTTCAATACAATTTTTAATATTAAATAATCAAATTCTTCATTGTCTTGAGTATATATTTCGTTTTAGCGTCTGCACAAAGTGTTCGATAGATGTTTAGCAGGTGCTGGGTTTAATTCCAAGGTTGCCAGATCCCACGAGAGAATCCCCCACCTGGTCTATTTAAATAAGCTTAAAAGGAGCGAAATCTCTACGAATTTTTTTTTGCATGCTTTGAGAAATCTGATTCCTGAACTAAAATCCAGCTGTCTTTATCGGATTACTTAATCTGATTTCTAGATGGGAGTATGCTGTATACATGACCACTTGAATAATCAGATAACTGCAGAAATCCGACTATGATCAGATTATGAAGTGTATGTCAACTGCTCGCTGAAGCACCACTCTTGGAGCAACATTCCATTCTTACAGGAAATGAAACATGACCGAAGTCTCAAAGTAATGCGAGAACAGCAGATATGGTAGAGAACTGAATTCCCCCTCATAGGTTTAATGTAGTGATTATGGAATCCATAGTCGGTGCAGGGCTCTGCTGACGTAAGGGTCTTCCACTGGTGGAGGAGGGGCAGGATGGAAGCAGGCATGCATGTTTGTGTACGGGAAAGGGAGAGCGTGAGAGGGAGAGTTCAGGATGGGAGGAGAAAAGAGCCATTGTCCAGCCTCTCGGCTCTCCACAGACAGCTGACAAGCTCATCTGACTGCTAGGGCCAGAACTTGAAGGGGGCGGAAAAAAAGCAAAGAGCAAAATCCTAGGCTGACGCCACCTATTTTTTCCTGGTACTGATGTGAGCGGCTTGGAGAATTTGCCTCCTTTGTCAGCACATGAGGTTTGCGAGCAGGCAGGGGGAAATATCATGTGCACAATAGAGCGAGCGAGCACAGCACAGCCATGAAAGCCCAGCGGGAGAGGCTGAGGATTCCAGGGCTGACATTGGAGTGAGTATTTTGTCTCCGTCTCGCCGTTCACGTGCGTTTGTCTTGGGTGATGGCAGAGGCAGACATGTATATTTATGTTGAGCAGTGCAGCGTTACCACAGTAGCAGCTTCTGCAGTGTCCTCGGTGCCATAAATACAGCCAGGCTTTGCTGGCTCACGGTGTTGACGGTAGGTCAGAGAACAGTTCGACTTGGGCAAGCGATTAAGCCTCGGCTTTGATCGTGGGAGTATGATTTTTGAGGTTCTAGCTTTGGCAGGCTAAAGCAGATGGAACCGCAGCAGATGTGCAACCTGCCAGCCTGCCTGTCTATTTAGATAAAATGACGTCTACAGACGAGGCTCTCCCTTCCCCTGCTTGCACTTATGGCATTTCAGTTCCGAGGCTTTATCAGAAAGCCCAAATAACCCTTCGGAAGACATGAACGAGGTCACGTTAGCGCTGTGTAATGCTAGCGCACCTGCAGCACATCCACAACTCCACGTTAAAACCGTGACATGCTGTTAAATGCCTTTACAGTGGCAGCACTGAGATGGAACAGCTTTGTAGTCGTACAGAGACGGAAACGGATCCGATTTTGATCGTAGAGGTCATCCGAGGCACATGTTTACACCTGTGCTGTGCGTTGCATCATACGCTTAGCTTTTGACATGTCAGTTCAGCACTTTAAGGTGACGTGATTGGTTTAGCTCGCCAGCCGGCTCTGCACCACTAGGAAGCAGTTTATACTCTGAAGCAAGACCTTCAAAACAGACTCCTTCCTTTGGACGGAACGATGCAGTGTTTGGGACCTAAACGTTCATGTATGTTCATTCTACAAGTACAGTGGTGAAGAAAAGTATTTAGTCAGCCACTGATTGTGCAAGTTCTCCTTCTTATAAAAATGAGAGAGGTCTGTAATTTTCATCGTAGCTACACTTCAACTATGAGAGACAAAATGAGAAATAAAATTCTGGAAATCACATTGTATGATTTTTAAATAATTCAATTGTAAATGATGATGGTAAATAAGTATTTGGTCACCCACAAACAAGCAAGATTTCTGGCTCTCACAGACCTGTAACTACTTATTTAAGAAGCTCTTCTATCCTCCACTCGTTACCTGTATTAATGGCACCTGTTTGACCTCTTTATCTACATAAAAGACACCTGTCCACAGCCTCAAACAGTCAGACTCCAAACTCAAGACCAAAAAGCTGCCGAAGGACACCAGGAAGAAAAAATTGTACACTGCACCAGGGCTGGGGAAGAGTGAATCTAAATAGGCAAAGCAGGTTAAACTGTGGGCAAATCAACTGTGGGAGAATTGTAAGACAAACAAGACCATTGATAATCTCCCTCAATCTGTGGCTCCACGCAAGATCTGATCCCGTGGGGTCAAAATGATCATGAGAACGGTGTGCAAAAATCCCAGAACTACACGGAGAGACCTGATGAATGACCTGCAGAGAGCTGGGACCAAAGTAACAAAGGCTACCATCAGTAACACACTACGCCGAGAGGGACTCAGATCCTGCAGTGCCAGGCGTGTCCCCCTGCTTAAGCCAGTACATGTCCAGGCCCGTCTGAAGTTTGCCAGAAAGCATATGGATGATCCAGAAGAGGATTTGGAGAATATCATGTGGTCAGATGAAACTAAAATAGAACTTTTTGGTAAAAACTCAACTCGCCGTGTTTAGAGGAAGAAGAATGCTGAGTTGCGCCATACCTGCTGTGAAGCATGGGGGTGAAAACATCATGCTTTGGGGCTGTTTTTTTGCAAAGGGGACAGGACGACTTATCCGTGTTAGGGGAAGAATGAACGGGGCCATGTATAGTGAGATTTTAAGCCAAAACCTCCTTCCATCAGTGAGAGCATTGAAGATGGAATGTGGCTGGGTCTTCCAGCATGACAATGATCCCAAACACACCGCTCGGGCAACGAAGGAGTGGCTCCGTAAAAAGCATTTCAAGGTCCTGGAGTGGCCTAGCCAGTCTCCAGACCTCAGCCCCATAGAAAATTTGTGGAGGGAGTTGAAAGTCCGTGTTGCCCCAAAACATCACTGCTCTAGAGGAGACCTGCTTGGAGGAATGGGCCAAAATACCAGCTACAGTGTGCGCCATCCTGGTGAAGACTGACAGGAAACGTTTGACCTCTGTCATAGCCAACAAAAGTTATGTTACAAAGTATTGAGTTGAACCAAATTTATTGACCAAATATTTATTTTCCACCATAATTTACAATGAAATTCTTTAAAAATCCTACAATGTGATTTCCTGAATTTTTTTTCTCATTTTGTCTCTCATAGTTGAAGTGTACCTATGATGAAAATTACAGACTCTTCATCTTTCTAGTAGGAGAACTTGCACAATCAGTGCGACTAAATACTTTTTTGCCCTACTGTATATCTTCAAAAACTCCAGCTGGTTAAAACAACAAACACTGTCTCCCCGTGTTAAAGGTTTCCCCCCCATTTCTTAGAGTAATAGGTCATGACCAATTCAATGCTGCTCTGTGTTAATGTCTGCCGTTTAATCCGGTCCTGGGGTATGTGCCCGCCATCTAGGCTATGTAGCTGTATTTGACTTTATGGGTCGTGTCAAAAGACAGCATTTACGAAAACATAATTTAACTTACAGCCTCACTCCAAGAAGCTTGAGCCCAACTCCCACAAGCCCATGCAGCCCTTGCAGCCCGCTGCACGCCTTTCATTTTTGGAGGTAAGAATGGGCTGCTTTGACAGCCATTTTGTTGTGTTTTTAATTTTTGGGGTGAATAAATGAGTTTTCAGCAACAGAGCATTGGGTGTCTCTTACCTGCCAAGTTTTGCTTCCTTGTGCTTCTAAATTCGAAGGGGTCTGTGATAGGAAAGACCGTGCGCCCTGTTTTAAAGCATTAAATAGGATTCCGCAAGATTCAAATACGCCAAGAGAATCAGGTCAGCTCAAATCTCTAAGCTATTCATAGAGATTGCGATGTCACCACAAGTAGCTGTGCTGTTAACTGAAATGAAACAAGGCATTATGGGTGAGATTTGTTGCTTTGGGTTTGCATATGAAGAGAAAGTGTGACCTAATATGTGTTAGTGTTAGAATTCCCTCCATGTGTCTTTGAACAGCACCACCAATCTTTGTATTTCTCAAAAAAAAAGGTGTTTAAATGTACCATTCCTCCAAAACAAAAGCTTCCCTTTAAAGCTGCTTAGAAAGAATTGTCAGTAGAGGAACGCCATTTATTGACCACGTTGCGTTCTGTGAAACGCATGTCATTGACCGAGTTGGACCAGACGTAGTCTTTTTATGGAAATATGAAGGGTATTTTCACAAGAAAACTGCATGCAAGCGATGCATAACTGCGTCAGCTGAAAGCAGAATGGAAGGCTACCATCTACACGGCATCTGAAGCCTAAACTCATGCACATCTCCATTTTTGCAAACGTAGTAAAAAGGAAAAACTAAAATTTCACATGGAAATAAGTATTCACACACCTGAAATTTAGCCCTGGGGGCCTCCCATTTCTCTTGATCATCTTTAAGGTGTTTCTACACCTTGCTTTTATTCCACATGTGGCAAATTTAGTTGATTGGACATGATTTGGAAAGATGCACCTGTCCATATAAGGTCTCACAGCTAATATCAGAGCATACAGAACTTCCTGTAGAGCTCAGAGACTGGATTGTGTGGAGGCACAGATCTGGAGAAGGCTACAAACAATTCTGCTGCACTGAAAGTACCAAGAGCACAGTGACCTCCATGATTCTTACATGGAAAAAGTTTGGAATAACCAGTACTCCTCTAGAGCTGGCCACCCCACCATACAAAGTAATCGGGGGAGAAGAGCCTTGGTAAGAGAGATGACCAAGAACCCAATGGTCACTCTGGCTGAGCTCCAAAGATCCTGTGTGCAGATGGGAGAAACTTCCAGAAGGTCAACCATCATTGCAGCACTCCACCAATCTGGGCTTTATGGCAGTGTTCAATCTTTTCATCAGACCAGAGAATATTGTTTCTCACTGTCTGAAAGTTCTTTAGGTGCTTTTTGGAAACTCCAGACGGCCTTCCATGCCTTTCCCTGAGGAGAGTCTGGCCCTGTCTTGTGCAGCAGTGATGATTGACCTTCTGGACCTTTCCTGCACCATCTGAATCAAATCGTGTTGGACATTTGAAAAAAATCTGCAGTACTAGTTTACTGAAGGTCACATTCACAGTTTCACAATACAGATTTGCACCGTTTAACATTTAATCTGACCAATTCTCTTTTTCTTTAACAGCCACTTATTTGTACCAAGCTGTAAATGGTGCTCAGAAGTCTGTGCCTTTTGGAAATAGCACTCACTTGTTTGTCCTGCATATCATCTGTAATCTATAACTATATAATCTGGTTCACGTTCACTCGTTGAGTCTCTATCTTGCTGATCTTCCGTGTTAGTATCAGTCATTTCAATCTCTCATCAATCACTTGTTTTCAGCGGCATCTCTAGTGCATCTGTGTATGGTTTGCACCCAGTTTTCTTGTGAAAATACCCTTTATATGTACATTACAGTAGCGGTAATTACGGTAATGTCCAAATAAATACTGTTTGGAAAGGAAAAAACATGGTGTCGTTGTGCTTTTTGGTTTTCAGCAAGTATTTCAGGTTTTATAAAAGATACAAAGATAAGAATTACTGTATTTTATGGTACTGTGCTACATGTTTTCATATTGTATTTTAGTTCATATTATTGTTTAAAATAAAACACTACGCCCAAAGTATCTTATCTACTGTGGAATTTCCCGTCAACGCCCATTCTGGTCAGTGTCTTTTTTTCACTGTACATGATGCAGATGTTAAATGGTGCATAACTGTATTATGTTACCGGTTGGTTCTAGCTTTTATGTAACTGGCCCTTTTTGATGTTCTCATGTTGATCCTCTCTATATTTGTAATGGATGCAAATGATATTTGCGCTCATGAGGCCGATATTCCAAAATAGTGGAGAAAATGCAATCCAGCAGAAGGACATTATCCCCTGTGAAACAGGGTGGTGGTAGTAGGGTTGGGCCTCTCTTGCTGCATCTGGGCCAGGACAGCTTGCCTTCATTGGTGGAAAATTATGAAATGTACCTGAAAATTCTTAAGATAAAAAAGAAAAAAGGTAGCGGAGTACAAGGTGAAGCCAAAACGTCTGTTTCCAGTATTACAGCTTGGTGCTGGGACTGGGATTAAAAACAAAAAGATGTTCAGCAAAGCTGTCTTTCATTTATTATTAGTTTTATAGGTTGCACAAAAAAATCGGCATTAAATATCGGCATCGGCCATTAAAAAACCCATATTGGTCAACCACTAATTTGAAACGCCACGTTTCAGTAGTAATAAGGATTTAATTTGGAGTTGTTTTTGCCAGACTTACCAAAGGACCTTTGTGATTGTGACTGTAATAGAATCTGTGCTGACGTTACTTTGTTGTTACTATATACCTTGATCTGTTTAACCAAAGCTCAAAGCAGCACGTGTTTTATTGGCCATATATCAAATAATTGCAGCAATTCATTGACTGCACTAAAATGAGCTAGCAACGCATGCGTGTGCAGGTGCCTTATAGCCTTAACAGAAGCAACGCGAGCTCCTCTAGAGCACGGACTGCTGCGTTGGTCTCTGGGTTTTAGCAACGGCGAAGCTTGTGGTCAGTGATTTTATCCTACCATTGGAAAAGCTTGGACTCGAAGCCTGAAGAGATAAAAGGACTGTATCATGAGACCCTGATTGGGTGATGCCTTTGCCTGGACTTTGATCTTTGTCTTATGAGGTGTAGAGTTGAGTTTTATGGCTAGTTATCAGAGTCTGATTGTATTTTTTTTGTTGTCGTCATACCCTGGAACTCACCTATAGCCGCTCTGTATTTGCTTTCATGATTGTCATAGTTATATAATTGTCATTCGCTTTGGGTGGTGACTGCACATTGCATAAAAGCATCCTGACTGAGGTCATTGTTTGTAGCATGTGAAGTTGTGACAGGGATCTCAAACTAGACCCAGCATTTCACAGCTCGCTTTGACAGCCTGCTTGAAGTGACTAATTGTCCAGACCAAGAAAGGAGAT
>JAJAGP010005019.1:0-39202 GCA_025084515.1 Ancistrus triradiatus | reverse complement strand
GTGGCAAGACTAAACTGAACTCGGCCCTAAAACACTGGTTTCCAACTCCTCTAATCTCATTGTGAATGCAAACGGTATTACTATTAATTCAAATCCCATATTAAGTCTCTTACTAAGATTGCATTCTACCCTGTGGGCAATACTGCACTCCTCTGCCCTCTGATCAACAATGTTTAAACATTGAAACCACGTCTCACTTGTCTTACAGACGTCACTTTCATCTTCAGCTTCTTCGGTTTTTATGACTTTTTGGATTTCTTCATTCTGTTGGACCACAGACAATGTTGTTCCTCCATCTACAATTAAATAATATATACACATATAACATGCTGTTGTTGTGGGGCTGATATTGAGAACTAAAGCCCAGATACAGTGAAAATTTAGGATACAGAGTAATTTTGTCCATGGTTGGGCACTGTCTACTTACAGTTGATATTTTTTTCTTCATCTTCTTCCTTTTTTACAATTTTCTGGATTTTGCCATTCTGCTTGGGCACAGGGGCTGATGTTCCTCCATCTACAATTTATTCAAGTAGTAAATAACAAATACATAAATGAAACATGTTACTGTTATAGAACTGTTTCTCAGTATTAACTAAAATCTAGAGAGATCAAAAAGAGAAGAGAATTAAACTGAGTCTTTGATGGGACTTTATCAGCTCACAGAGAAAATCTTCACTTTTTACAATATCCTCCTGAAAACCTTCATTCTGCTGTTCCACAGGGATGAGGAGTCCCAAAGGGCTTGATGTTCCTCCAGCAAAAGCTCCACAACACTCTGTCTTCACATCCTCACAAAGAGAATCACCAAAGCACTACAGCACAAAAACAATTCAATAAATTAAATGGACATAGTGAAAGAACAGCAGCTCCATTCAGCATCTTTCTTCATCCAGCACTTTTCATGTTGAGTCTCAGTGCTTTACATAGAATTGTTCAAAATAGGATTTATTTTTACCTGTGAGAGAGCAGGAGCCACTTCCTGATGTTTTCTGACTTTTGCTGAATCCATTAAAACACGTCTAAATAATAAGAAGCACATTGGTACATTACACCCTTCATTCAAACAAGAACAATTCTTCTAGAAATTAGAAGTCCTCGATAATATCATGTTTAACCTTTACCATTTCAGCTAGTTTATTAGAAACACCAGCCCACCTTGTTTGTTAAAGCAGAACAGAGCTAAGAGCTTCTAATCCACAATATTAGTGTTAAACAGGTTCAGATGTTGGGATTAAATCACAACCAAGGAAGAAGCTTTTAGATGCCCAATCGAGACAAAAACATTTTCTATAGGTGGAACCTAACTGGGGGGAAAAAAACACACAAACTCCATCTATTTCGTCTTCTCTGTGGTTGGACAAATAGCGTTGTGCCTCCATACCGCCATCGTTTGGGCTGAATGGGGGAGTTGTTCACTTACATGATCTTCAAATACTTGAGTAGGTTACTCATTTTAAAAAGCTTATTTATTCAAATTAATCTGGCTTCATTGATTCATGATATCATTACCATGAGCAGATTACAAACTGGAGGAGCCAAAACATCCTACATAGGAATAAACATAAAGCAGATGTTATATTTGGAAAAGACGATGAGAGACAGAGCTCTTTTTAAAATTCTTAAATCACAAATAGAGGACCCTGGATATGCTGTCCTCGCTAATGTTTGTAGCAGATAACATATTTTAGTTATACAGTTAGTTAACAATATATTTTCCAGCTTTGCATCCAAACAGACAAGTTTTATGTAGGATAAACGGTAAGTCACTACTAGAAGCCACTATAGACTGTTCAAAGAAAACAATATTGTTCAAAGTCCAATACATTCCCTGCCTGGTATATTAAGAAATATGCCTCTATACATATTGACCAAAGTAAGAACATCGCTGCTATGATGTCACCTGACTCTCTGTTATTGACCCCATGTTGAAGAGGCTCTTAAATTAAAGGGGTTCTGCAAAGGGCAACCTGTTGGGGTTCCTTGGTCTCCTAAGAAACAAGCAGGACCACCTCAGAAATGGGTCTGGAAATGGGTCTGGGGACTGTGTGATTTCTTGAGACTTCCATCTTTCTTACCAGTCAAACTTTACTGGGAATGGCTTTCGCAATGATTTGCATTGGCCACTGCAACTCCAGTCATCCGCTCCCAATAAGAGGTGTCTGGAAGGTTGAAAACCCAGGTGCATTTTGTTGAAGGAGGTAGTTTTCTATGCTTAAAGGACAAGGTCTTTGTGAATCCTTTTTCAGCTTCTTAAATGCTCCAATAAAATTGTTCCCACAGTCTGACCGAAGATGTTTGACATAGCCTCTGATGGAGCAAAATTTGTGAATGGCACACGTGGACATGCATGTAAATAACCCTGCCCACCTTTCGTCCCTGGCTTGGCCACCCCTGGCACAATGTGTGATGATTTTCCATGGCCTAAAGATGTCAAGTGCTACATAGAAGAGTGGAGGGTCTACTTGCAAGTGTTCGATATGTAGATCACATTCGTTGCTACTCCATTCTTCCCCACAATTTTTTTGCATGTGACACACCTGTGAATACAACTGCTAATGAAATGTTTGTTACCTACTAAATGACCAATTAGAATGAGTGCTTCGCTCAACCCTGGACCCGATTGCTCCTGCTAGGGTCAAACGCATTAGGGAAAAAAAGGCTAGCACCATGGTATAATGACCACACCAGTACCTTAAAAGAAAGAACACGGCATCTAGAGCCCAAGTGGAGACATAGTAAATTGGAGGTGTTTAAGATTGCTTGGAGGGATAGTATGGCAGAGTATAAGCACGCCCTTACTAAAGCTAAAGCTGCATACTTCTCCTCTATCATAGAGAAAAATAAGAATAATCCAAGATTTCTCTTTAATACAGTCTCCAAATTAACAGAAAACCCTACAGAAAGTGACTCTCCCATTCTGTGTAATTTTAACAGTAATGATTTCATGACTTTCTTTAATGATAAGATAGAAAACATTAGGCATAAAACTCAATGCTCATCACATCACCAAACTATTCAGCAACCTTCCAGATACAGCACTAGTGAAGACATCTGTTTAATGAGCGGTAAATCAAGATTAGAATCTTTTACCCCAATTACTAATACTGAACTATCTGCACTGATCAGCTCGTCCAAGTCATCAACATGTTTATTAGATCCAATTCCTACAGGTTTACTCAAACAAGTATTACCTAGTGTTATAGAGCCAGTGTTAGTTATTTTAAATTCATCCCTTACCTTTGGTTATGTGCCTTTAAATCCTTTAAGTCTGCCGTTATCAAACCACTGATTTAAAAAGCCAATCTTGACCCTTCCAAGAAGTTGAATCTGTTCATCTGGACATAGATTTTGTTGGAGAAACGTTTCGTCACTCATCTGAGTGACTTCTTCAGTCTCAGCAGTTGGATCTTGACCCTTGTGTGATATCTAGTTATAGACCAATTTCAAACCTACCATTTCTGTCCAAAATCTTAGAAAAAGCCGTCTATCAGCAGCTCTGCATTTACCTCCAAAGGAATGATATTTATGAAACATTTCAGTCTGGCTTCAGACCCCATCGTAGTACTGAAACAGCATTAATTAGGGTACTAAAAGACTTGTTAATGTCTTCAGGTAAGGGATGTGTTTCTATTCTTGTTCTGTTAGATTTAAGTGCAGCATTTGACACTATAGATCATGATGTTTTACTAAACAGACTAGAACATACTGTAGAATATACTATTAAGGGATTAGCACTTTCTTGGTTTAAATCCTACCAGTTTTTTTCATATAAATAATCTAAGGTCTAAGCTCTCAAAAGTGAAGTATGGCGTGCCTCAGGGGTCAGTGCTTGGCCCGCTTTTATTCTCTCTGTACATGCTGCCACTAGGCTCAGTTATTCGTAAACATGGCATTAGTTTCCACTGATATGCAGATGATACACAGCCGTACATATCAGCCAAACCTAATTACAGCCTTACAATCAACAAAATTGAGGACTGTGTAAAGGAAATAAAAGATTGGATGTTATTTAATTTTCTCTTACTTAACTCAGATAAAACTGAGGTTCTATTAGTGGGACCCAAGGCTGTGAGAGACAGGTTGGCTACATGCTATGCTATGCTAAATCTAGATGGCTGTCCAGTATTGCCCAGTCTGTCCGTAAAAAACCTAGGGGTCACATTTGATACGGATCTCTCCTTTGATGCGCATATTAGCAGTATCACTCGAATTACTTTCTTTCAATTACGTAATATCGCTAAACTTAGAAATATCCTCTCTTTTAATGATGCAGAGAAACTTGTTCATGCGTTTATAACCTCTAGGTGGGATTACTGTAATGCCTTACTTGATGCTTCAGTTAATTCAGAATGCAGCCGCCCGAGTGCTAAGTCGAACTAGAAATTTGATCATATCACTCCTGTTCTATCATCACTACACTGGTTACCAGTCAAATTCCGCATTGATTACAAAATACTTCGTATAACTTATAAAGCTCTACATGGCCTGTCCCCACATTATCTGAGTGAACTCTTAGAGTTACACGGAGGGACCTGATGAATGACCTGCAGAGAGCTGGGACCAACGTAACAAGGCTACCATCAGTAACACACTGCGCAAAGAGAGATCTTGCAGTGCCAGACGTGTCCCCTGCTTAAGCCAGTACATGTCCAGGTCCGTCTGAAGTTTACCATATGGATAGAGAACATATGGATGATCCAGAAGAGGATTGGGAGAATATCATGTGGTCAGATGAAACCAAAATAGAACATTTTGGTAAAAACTCAACTGGAGGAAAAAGGATGTTGAGTCGCATCCCAATAACACCATACCTACTGTGAAGAATGGGGGTGGAAACATCATGCTTTTCTGTTTTTCTGCAAAGGGGACAGGACGACTGATCCATATTAAGGAAAGAATGAACGGGGCCATGTATCGTGAGATTTTATGCCAAAACCTCCTTCCATCAGTGAGAGCATTGAGGATGGAAATGGCTGCTTCTTCCAGCATGACAAGGATCCCAAACACTCCGCTCGGGCAACGAAGGAGTGGCTCCGTAAAAAGCATTTCAAGGTCCTGGAGTGGCCTAGCCAGTCTCCAGACCTCAGCCCCCTAGAAAATGTTTGGAGGGAGTTGAAAGTTCATGTTGCCCCAAAACATACTTAAGATGAAAATTACAGACCTCTCTCATCTTTCTAAGTCAGAGAACTTGCACAATCATTGACTGACTAAATACTTTTTCCCACACTGTACATAGTCACATCCAAGTGTTTCAAGTAGCCATCAAAATAAAGCATAATCAGGGATTGAGATTGGTGCAATTCTGCTTTTTTTACTGAAGTTCCAGCAACACACTCAGCACTGATAGAGACCAGCATGAATGAGCTGATGTGATTGGAGACTATTCCTTTGAACAAAGCTCTTTCCACACTGTGAGCACTGATACGGTCTTTCTCCAGTATGAATGCGCTCATGCTGTTGAAGAGCACCTTTTTGTTTAAAGCTCTTCCCGCAGTGCGAGCAAGGATACGGTTTCTCTCCAGTGTGAATGCGTTCATGACTTTGGAGAACACTTTTTTGCGTAAAGCTCTTTCCACACTCTGAGCACTCATATGGTCTTTCTCCAGAGTGGCTGCGCTGATGTGTTTTCAGAGTCGAATTATGAGTGAAGCTCTTCCCACACTCTGAGCAGTGATATGGCTTCTCTCCAGTGTGAATGCGCTGATGTAACTGGAGATGTTTATTTTGCATAAAGCTCTTTCCACACTCAAAGCAGTGATATGGTTTTTCTCCAGTGTGAATGCGCTCATGGTCCTGGAGACTATTTTTTTGTGTAAAGCTCTTCCCACACTCTGAGCACTGATACGGCCTTTCTCCAGTGTGTATGCGCTGATGTGATCTAAGAACACTATGTAGAGTAAAGCTCTTCCCACACTCTGAGCACTGATACGGCCTTTCTCCAGTGTGAATGCGCTGATGTCTTTTGAGATGTTTATTATCAGTAAAACTTTTTCCACACTCTAGGCAGTGATACGGCTTTTCTCCAGTGTGGATGCGCTGATGTAACTGTAGATGTTTATTTTGTGTAAAGCTCTTTCCACACTGAGAGCAGTGATAAGGTTTCTCTCCAGTGTGAATGCGCTCATGGTCTTGGAGACTTATTTTTCGCGTAAAGCTCTTCCCACACTCTGAGCACTGATACGGTCTTTCTCCAGTGTGGATTCGCAGGTGAACTTTTAGACCAGAGTGTCGAGTAAAACTCTTCCCACACTCTAGGCAGGTACATGGTTTCTCACTTGTGTCGATGCTCTGGTATGATTGGAGGATACTTCTTGGCTCGCTGTTCAATTCTGGGAAGAAGTGTCACAAAAAGAATAAATAATTCTTTAAAGGAGTATCTGAGATTAAACAGTAGCAGATTGCTGTAAAACTTGGGATGCAGTTCACTGCAGATATGTAAATGATTACAGGTGTGGTCTGATTAGACACTAGGTCTTGCCACAAGGAAAGTAATATTGCTTCCCTCGCTGCCCTATAAAAAGACTGTCAGAGACTAATTTTGGGAAATGTACCTCTTTGTGAGAGATTGTTGACTGCTAGACATAACTCTATGACACATTTACCACAGCAGGACCTGTAGATCCTGCACACTCATAGGTTGCTGAACTGGCATCCCAGCTGGTCCCATAAATGGTAGATTGACAATAACCCTGTCAACCGGGCAGGCATGGGAAGTGTTACAATCTGGTGGACATATTCCTGGGAAACCCTTGCTGTGTATGGGTGAGTATTATCCTGCTGAAATACTGGTTGGATAATAATTTAGTTACTTAATTCAAACTAAAGTAGACTAAACTGGTCTTGTTAGTCGGCCCTAAAACATTGGTTTCCAACTCCTCTCATCTCACTGACAATGCAGATCGTATTACTATTAAATAATTTCAAGTCATTAAAAACTTTGGTTTCATTTTAAATTCCTCACATTCGAGCCCCATATTAAGTCAATTACTAAGAGTGCATTCTACCATTTGCACAATATTGCACACTTCCCTTTATTCAACAATGCTGGTTCCGAATTGATGATTAATGCCTTCATTTTCTCCCTTTTTAATGGTCTCCCTGTTAAACAGCTTAATCAGCTTAAGTTCATTCAAAACTCTGCAATTAACTGGTTCTGTTCTAATCTCAGCTCTGAGTATCTGGAGATGAAGAAAGGTGCCTAAGCTCTCAGTCATCATGAAGAGTCAAATTCACCAGGGAAAGATTTAATCATTGTCTCACCTGTCTTACAGACATAACTTTCATCTTCTGCTTCTTCCTTTTGTATTACTTTCTGGACATCACCATGCTGTTGGGCCACAGATGATGACATTCCTCCATCTACAATGTAAATAATACATACACATATAAAATATGTTGTTGTTGTGGGGCTGCTATTGTAAAGAATGTAGCATACTGAGTAATGTTGTCCATGGTTGGGCACTGTTCACTTACAGTGGAAATTTTCATCTTCAGCTTCTTCCTTTTTAACAGTTTTCTGGATTTCACCATTGTGTTGCGCTGTTCCTCCAGCTATCATTTTGTCAACTGAGTAATACACAAATACACAGATGAAACACATTGTTGTTATAAAGCGGTTTCTCAGTATCAACTCAAACCTAGACAGAGTAAAAGCTATAAGAGCATTAAATGGAGAGTTATTCAGTCTCTGATGAGACTTTGTTAGCTTACAGAAAAAATCTTCACTTTCTTCCTTTTTTACAATCTTCTTCCAGAATCCTTCATTCTGTTCTTCCACAGGGGTTGATGCTCCTCTATCAGAAGTTCCACAACACTTTGTCTTCACATACTCACAAAGAGAATCACCAAAGCACTACAGTACAAAAACAATTCAATAAATTAAATAGATATAGTGAAAGAACAGCAGCTCCATTCAGGATATTTCTTCATCCAGCACTTTTCATGTTCAGTCTCAGTGTTTTACAAAGAATTGTTCAAAATAGGATTTATTTTTACCTGTGAGAAAGCTGGAACCACTTCCTGATGTTTCCTAACTTTATCTGAATCCATTAGAAAATGTCTAAATAATAACAAGCAATAATTGTAAATTGATGATGGTAAATAATGGTACCTTTACACACTTCATCAAACAAAAACAATTCTTCTAGAAAACACAAGTTCTGGATAATATCACCAGCTTACCTTGTGTGTTAAAGCAGAACAGAGCTAATCCACAATATTAGTGCTAAACTGGATCAGATGTTGAATGTTAGGCTTAAATGTTAATCACAGAAAGAAGCTTTTAGATCCACAATGGACTACTTTTGAGAGGTAGAAACCACACAGACATATCTACTTCGTCTTCTTAGTGGTTGGAGAAGTAGCATTGTGCCTCCTTAACGCCTCCATTTGGGCTGGAGGGTGTGTGTGTGTGTGTGTGTGTGTGTGTGTGTGCGTGCGTGTGTGTGTGTGTGTGTGTGTGTGTGTGTGTGTGTGTGTGTGTGTGTGTGTGCGTGTGTGTGTGCGTGTGTCTGCGCGCGTGTGTTTGTGTGTTTGTGTGTGGGGGGGGGGTGTATGGATTTTGTAAAGGTGAAGGGTGAAGGTGAACTAAGTAGGCTGGTAGGCTGGTGCTAAACCATAGACTATAGTTATTAATATCTTAACAGAACAATTTTAAACTGAAATAAAGCTTGACAGTTAGGCAGTTTAAATGACATCGAATTGGTGTGGTGCGAGCTGTTTAAATTGGGAGAGTAGCCTGAGAGTTTTGCTTATACTAAAGTGGGTTAGTTGTTTTGCTTGGGATAGCAACGAGAAGGGATTTACAGTAGTCTGTAGTCTACAGTAGTCTAGTGATCTAAAGGAGCAGAATACTGAGAGAACTGGAATAAGTAGAAAGTAGATCATTAAGATTCCATAGTTACGCATTTTATAAAAGCCAAACTGGAAACCCAGGAAAAAATGTACTGTGAAATTTGACAGTAGAACCATGAAGTGCCCAAATTACCATCCAAATTCATAGTACAACTGTGAAATAAGTCAATGTCAGTTCTTGTCCATCAAGTTTACAGGTGTACTATGAAATTTCACAGTAGAACCATGAAGTGGCCAAATTACCATCAAAAATTCATAGTAGAACTGTGAACTACATTGTCAAACTGTGAAATTTCACATTAAAACTGTCAAGCAATTCACAGTTTTACTATTCAAATTCACATTACATTTTTTCCTTTGCGACTACCTCGGATTTAATCAATTTCTTTTCTTGACATTTCCACGAGAAAAATAACTGCCCACCAAAATAAATCAGTGATAACCATTGTGCAGGCTGCGCATCCACACAGCCGCCAGATGAGCCAATAGACCTAGCATTTTGTTTTCATTTTTCACTTTCAATACATTTTTCAACAAATTACAGGACACATTTAACACTTTTGTGAGCTTTGTGTTAATGATTCTTCCCAATTGTAAGTGTTAATGTAAGTGCTTATGCATATTTAAGGTAGGTTCCATTATGAAGAAACTTGTTTGTAATTACTTACAAAAGCAAATCCAAGTATCCATCCAAGTACAGTATTTCGATTTCAGCAGAACTTTGTCCAAAAATTACACCCTCCGCCCCAAACGGTGGCGATAAGGAAGCACAATGCTACTTCTCCAACAACAGAGAAGAGGAAGAAAAAGAAGATGATGGTGGTTCTTTTATTTTTGTGAGTTCTCCATTAGGTTCTATCGGCAGAAAGTGTTTTTGTCTCCAGTTGTGGATCTAAAAGCTTCTTTCCATTATTGATATTTAACGCCAATATTCAGCATCTGATCCAGTTTAACATTAATATTGCGTTTAGCTCTGTTCTGCACAAGGTAAGTTCCACTCAAACCTCTAGATACTCATATAACAGATAACATCCCAAATGAATTCATCCTCCCTACACAATGAACTACATTGGGAGTGAGTGCAATGCTGTATATACACTACATAGTGCATACCAATTACATAGTGCTCTACATAGGGAGGTGAGGATAGTGCTGGATACACACTCCATAATGCACTTCATAGGATGTGTGGGTAGTACTGTATACTCACTACATAGTGCTCTAATTGGGGAGTGAGGATAATGCTGTACAAGTAACCCAGCTGTAATTCAGTCAGCATTAGATATTTTCATTAAATAGGAGCTGGCCTTTAAAGAAATGTATTTAGTTTCACTTTCAGTTGATGCAGTTTCAGCCTGTAGTATATGCTGGTGTATGGCCACAAACAGAGAGATCCAAAAGAAACATATTGGTGGGACAGCATGCGGTTCAGACTGGTTTTACTGAGGTGAGATGACAGGTTAGCAAAGGTCTGATAGACTGCAGCCAGATCCAGCTACCTTTCCAGCATTAATTCTGTTGCTGATTAGTGGTCGACCGATTTGTTTTTTTAAATTGCTGATGCTGATATTTAGAAAGCAGGGTGGCCAATGGTCGATATATGTTGCCTCTGCACTCTGTTTGCCTCTGTTTTTATAAATAACAAAATTAAAGAGTTTTATTGCACTTAACAGCAACATTTATTACAGCAGCAAATAACAGCATCTTCTTGCTTATGGGGAAGAAATGTGTAAATACTTGCAAAAAGTATGCAAAGTTTCTCTGCATTATTTCTGAATATGTGAGTGCAGATATTGGCCGATGCCAATTATCTCAAAATGGCATTAATAGGCCGGCGGATTAATCGGTCTGTCTCTGTTACTTACAGTGGGGCAAAAAGTATTTAGTCAGCCACTGATTGTGCAAGTTCTCCGACTTAGAAAGATGAGAGGTTGTAATTTTCATCGTAAGTATCCTCTTCTCTGACACTGCCATCAGCGAGTCCAGCTCCACATCCACAACATCACCAGCTTTACGGATCAGTTTGTTAAGTCTATTAGCGTCTGCCACCCTCAACCTGCTTCCCCAGCATGAAACAGCATAGAAGAGCATAGAGCACTTGCCACCACATACTCATAAACCATTCTGAGCATAATAAAACATTCTGAGATGGTAATATTTCTTGCTGGGAAGTTATTCAGCTAAAGCTAAAGAAGAATTGTTCTTGTTTGGATGAAGTTTGTAATTTTATAAGTTTTCTTATTGTTATTTAGAAGTGTTTTAATGGATTCTGTAAAAGTCACAGGATGTGGCTCCTGGGATGTGGCTCCTGCTCTCTCTCAGGTAAAAATAAATCCTATTTTGAACAATTCTATGTAAAACACTGAGACTCAACATGAAAAGTGCTGGATGAATAAAGATGCTGAATGGAGCTGCTGTTCTTTCACTTTGTCTATTTAATTTATTGAATTGTTTTTGAACTATAGTGCTTTGGTGATTCTGTTTGTGAGGATGTGAAGACAGAGTGTTCTTTGGATGGAGGAACATCAACCCCTGTGGGACTCCTCACCCTAGTGGACCAAGAGTATGGAGAAATCCAGAAGATTGTAATAAAGGAAGAAGATGAAGATGAAGATTACTGTAAGATACAGTGGTGCAAAAATACTCTCCAAATATGAAAATATTTAGATGGTACAGCAGAGACCAATCAGACACTAAATGATTCTCTGTCTTCTAACTTTTTAATCTGTCTAGGTTTGAATTAATGATGAGAAACAGCTCTGTAACAGTAATAGCTCTTATTTGTGTATTTGTTGCTTGTTAATTGAATAAATTGTAGATGGAGGAACATCAACCCCTGTGGGCCAACAGAATGGAGAAATCCAGAAAACTGTAAAAAAGGAAGAAGCTGAAGACGAAAGCTACGACTGGAAGACAGGTGACACGATGTTTAAATTATGGCTACAGCTATGGATTATTTTAGTAATCGAGCATTCTACCGATTATTTAATCGAGTAATTGGACAAGAAAAACTTTTGCTTCATTAAATACTGAGAGTAAATATAAGATCAAATAAGACATGTCTCCTAAAACAAACAGCTTTATACCATTATGATTCATAAACATTGTCTTTAAATGTGCAGATGCAGTGATTTACTGAAAAGAGGTGACATACTAATTACCGATATTTATTACTAGGTTTAAATGTCATACTTCATAAATTCATAACAATGGCTACTCTACATTTATTACTACTTCATGGATAATGATACTTGTGGTAGTGTGGTCGTAGGCAGCCAAGGGAGATGATGGGAAGCTTAGTCAACAAAGCCTTCAGCTGAATGGTTACTACTGTGTTATCTTCTTTTAAAAAACAAGCCATCATCATCACAGTACTGCTTAACCTGAGATTATTCTTTGCATAATATTTTTTTTCTTTTTGTACCATGTTTCTTTCACTCCCAGAATTGAACACTGGTCCAGAAAGTATCCTCCAGTCACATCAGAGCATTGATGCAAGAGAGAACCCATATATCTGCCTACAGTGTGGGAGGAGTTTTACTCAACACTCTGCTCTAAAAGTTCACCTGGACATCCACAGTGGAGAGAAACCTTATCACTGTTTACTGTGTGGAAAGAGTTTCAAGCAAAAGAGTAATCTCCAATCACATGAGCGCATTCACACTGGAGAAAGGCCATATCACTGCTTACAGTGTGGGAAGAGCTTTACTGATCGTAGTACTCTGAAAACACATCAGCGCATTCACACCGGAGAAAGACCATATGAGTGCTCTCAGTGTGGAAGGAGCTTTAGGCAAAAAAGTGCTCTGCAAAGTCATGAGCGCATTCACACTGGAGAGAAACCGTATCAGTGTTCTCAGTGTGACAAGAGCTTTAAGCAAAAAAGTACTCTTCGAGACCATGAGTACATTCACACTCGAGAGAAGCCATCTCACTGCTCATAGTGTGAAAATATGTTTAAACAAAAATTGGTCTAAATTTACGTCATTGTATTCACACTGTCGAGAAGCCGTATCAGTGCTCACAGTGTAAAAAGAGCTATATGCTAAAAACTCATCTCCAATCACGTCAGCACATTCACACTTGATTGAAACTGTATCAGTGCTCTCAGTGTGGCTAGAACATCATTCAGTAATGTTCATTACAATATCACAAGTGCACCAGTCTGAATCCGTGATGATGTATTGCTTTGCTATGGCTATTTAAAACTCTCACAGTTTTGACAATGTAGTATTTCCAAAAGATTTATATTATCATGTTTTTAAAGTGGAAAGAATCTTGATGTAAACAAAAAGCTATAACAATAGGTACACAACAATGGTGCTGACCCTGAGCTTACTGGAGGTGGTCTGTAAAGGTCAGAATCTCACCTGACCCAAATATGTTTGGATGCACCTAGGTGATGTTACAACAGTGATGTTTATTCCAGCACCTAATCAGATGAGCTGTAACAGTGGTTGATGTGTCACGTAGATCTGATTTTACTGATTGGTCCCTGACATGTTTTGTTGTAGGTTGTAAAGCGTTTCTAAAGCTTTGAATGTTCCCAGGAGCTCAGGGTCCTCCATCATTTTGAACTAGTTTGGAATTACCAGTACTCACCCTATCTTTTTCTAAAGATTCTTAAAATTTGAGTTTGTGATTCTGTATTACTGAGTGCAGACTAGTTTGAAATGGCAAATTAAATTGCTATTTGAAATCTGCTGAAATATACAAAACACTGAAGGTGTTTGAATGAGTTCAGAATCAACTGTAAATTACTTTATTTAAAAAAAACTTATTTATAAATACATTTCATTGCTCAAGAAATGTAATAAAAGCAACAACAAAAGAATTTCTGAAGAATTGAGCCGATCGTAAAAAAGGCTCCTGGGATGTTTTGCTGATTAAAAAACCCTCATATCTTGTGTTTTGGTCAGTGGTGTCCTAGTCACTAGCATGAGCAAGTACCATGTATTAAGTGTTTCATCGTACAAACATAGGAGATTTCTGAGGACCTCAGATAAAGAGTTGTTGGTGCACATCAGGCTGGAATAGGTTACAAAACCATTTCTAAACTGTTTGGGCTCCACCAATCCACAGTCAGACAGATTGTTTACAAATATAGGACATTCAAAACAATAGTTACTCTCCCCAGGGTTGGTCGACCAACAAAGATCACTCCAAGAGCATGGCACTTTATAGTCTGTGAAGTAACAAAGGGTCCCAGGGTAACTTTTAAGCAACTAAAGTTCTCTCACATTGGCTAATGTTATTGTTACTGATAGAAGGCTATCAGAAAAACATTTTGTGATAGATTACACCAAAATGGAGCCTTTTGGTTTAAATGAAAAGCGTTATGTCTGAAGAAAGAAAAACAAGGCATTCTAGCATAAGAACCTTATCCCATCTGTGAGACATGGTGGTAGTACATTTACGTTTATGTCATTTATTAGACGGCCTTTACCCAGGGTCAGTTACAGTCGTATGAAAAAGTTTGGGCACCCCTGATAATTTTCATGATTTTCCTTTATAAATCATTGGTTGTCCAGCTCAGCAATTTCAGGTAAATATATCATATAGCAGATGAACACCGTGATATTTGAGAAGTGAAATTAAGTTTATTATAGGTTTTACAGAAAGTGTGCCAGTAATTATTCAAACACAAAATTAGGCAGGTGCATAAATTTGGGCACCCTTGTCATTTGAATACCTTTAGCACTAATTATTGGAACACAAAATATGTTTTGTAAGCTCACTGACCCTTGATCTACATACACAAGTGAGTCCAACTATGATAAAGGGTTAAGGTGGCCAATTGGAAGTTTTTCTCCTCTTTGCATCTTCTCTGAAGAGTGGCAATATGGGAGCCTCAAAACAACTCTCAAATGGCCTGAAAACAAAGGTTGTTCAACATCATGGTTCAGGGAAAGGGAAAAGCTCTCTCAGAGATTTCAGCTGTCAGTTTCCACTGTGAGGAACATAGTGAGGCAATGGAAGACCACAGGCACAGTTCTAGTTAGGAACTCCCGAAGTGGCAGACCAAGAAAAAAGCTCCAGATAGGCAGAGGCCGAAGGATGGTGAGAACAGTCATAGTCAAGCCACAGACCACCTCCAAAGACCTACAACCTCATTTTGCTGCAGATGGTGTTCACTGTTCATCGTTTTCAACTATACAGCGCACTTTGCACAGAGGCTGTATGGGAGAGTAATGCAGAAGAAGCCTTTTCTGCAGACACGCCACAAACAGAGTCACTTGAGGTGTGCTACAGCAACATTTGGACAATCCAGCTTCATTTTGGACTAAAGTGCTGTGTACTGATGATGAAACTAAAATTGAGTTATTTGGACATAACAAGGAGCGGAAAAAGAACAACAGCATCCCAAGACAAACACTTGCTACCCACAGTAAAATTTGGTGGCGGTTCCATCATGCTGTGGGACTGTGTGGCCAGTGCAGGGTACTAGGAATCTTGTTAAAGTTGAGGGTCGCATGGATTCCAGTTAATATCTCCAGATTCTTGAGAACAATGTTCAAGAATCAGTGACAAAGTTGCACCGAGGCCAACGACCCCAAACCCTGCTCAAAATCTACTAAGGCATTCATGGAGAGGAACCAGTACAACGTTCTGGAATGGCCATCTCAGTCCCCAGTCATGAATATTACTGAAAATGTGGGCTGTCCATGCTCGGAAACCTTCAAACCTGACTGAACTGGAGATGTTTCTAAAGAAGAATGGTCCAAAGCACCTTCAACCAGAATCCAGACTGGAAGCTGTAGGAAGCGTTTAGCGGCTGTTATTTCTACAAAAGGAGGGTCTATTAAATATTGATATAATTTTTCTGTTGTGGTGCCCAAATTTATGCACCTGCCTAATTTATTTGAATAATTACTGCACACTTTCTGTAAATCCTATAAACTTAATTTCACTTCTCAAATATCACTGTGTTCATCTGCTATATGATATATTTAACTCAAGTTGCTGATCTGAACAACCAATGATTTATAAACTAAAATCATGAAAATTATCAGGGGTGCCCAAACTTTTTCATACGACTGTACAATTGATACAGTATTACAATCAAAGCAGTTGTGGGTTAAGGACCTTGCTCAAGAACCCAACAATGGCAGATTGGCAGAGGTGGGATTTGAACCCTCGATCTTCTGGTCCATAGTCCAGTATCTTAACCACTAGGCCGCCACAGTCCCAAAGAAAAGTATACAATAGTATCACGGGGTGGACTTGTTTTGATGCATCTGGGGCATAATGTAGTTTTTATTATTTCCTTTCAATTCATCTCAGTTTATACGTCTTTTAGTTGACTATTCTTTTAAAACGTTTTCGCTTGTCTCACCATTGGATTTTATTACTTTGTAAATGTCTTTTTTTCCACTACTAATTGATGCAACTCAATGTCTTAGTTTTTTATTCAGCTTTATTGTTTCTAACTCATTGTATCAGTGAGATGAAATAAAGGTTGAAGCAAAGTAAGTTTTTGAGGTGATATTAAATTGATTTAGTATTTTGATAAACCCTGTTCTTCTGAATATGATCTTTATCTATTAATACTCCAAGGTACTCTATTTGTAATTTAAGAGTTTAAAGTCAATGAGCACCTAATCTTCTTCTTCTTTCCAAATATAATAACACCTGTTTGGTGATTATTCAGCTGTAGGAGTTTTGGGGCTCTCCAGTTTGCAATCTGTTCATGATAATGATATAATGAATCAATACCAGAAATATTTGGTGAAAGAAGTCTTTTAAGATTAGTGATCTCGTTAGGTATTCCAATGGCGGTTCCTCTGGTAATCGCTGGATTTGAAAGAGGTCTTGAATTATTTAATGGAAGGATTTCCTCCACCAGCTCCACCCTCCAGCCAAGGTGGTGGCGGTAAGGAGGCACAATGCTACTTCTTACAATGCTACAGAGAAGAAGCAGCAGCTCGATCTTTGTGTTGGTTGTTTAGGTTTCACCTCTAGAAAGTGTTTTTGTCTCCATTGTGGATCTAAAACCTACTTTCCATGATTGATATTTAATCCCGACATTCAGCATCTGATCCAGTTTAACACTAATATTGTGGATTAGAAGCTCTTAGCTCTGTTCTGCTTTAACACACAAGGTAAGCTGGTGTTTCTAATAAAGTATCTGAAATGTTAAAGGTTAAAAATGATGTTATCCAGAACTTGTGTTTTCTAGAAGAATTGTTCTTGTTTGGATGAAGTGTGTAAATGTACCAATTTGCTTCTTATTATTTAGACGTGTTTTAATGGATTCAGCAAAAGTTATAAACCATCAGGAAGTGGCTCCTGCTCTCTCACAGGTGAAAATAAATCCTATTTTGAACAATTCTATGTGAAACACTGAGACTCAACATGGAAAGTGCTGGATGAAGAAAGATGCTGAATGGAGCTGCTGTTCTTTCATTATGTCTGTTTAATTTATTGAATTGTTTTTGTACTGTAGTGCTTTGGTGATTCTGTTTGTGAGGATGTGAAGACAGAGTGTTGTGGAGCTTCTGATGGAGGAACATCACCCCCTGTGGGACTCCTCACCCCTGTGGACCAAGAGGATGGAGAAATCCAGAAGATTATAATAAAGGAAGAATATGAAGATGAAGATTACTGTAAGAAACAGTGGTGCTAAAAAACACTTCTAATAGGAAACTAAAACTGTGCAGTTAACCAATCCAGTGAGTGCGGGAGCAGGACAACATGCATGTAGAAAAATCCTGCAAATTATTAAATTGTTTATATAAAATTATAATAATCATGCAATGATTACCCTGCATAATTAATATAAGAGAAATCAGATAAATAACCAATAAGAAAGTAAACGTATGGGAATGGAACAAATTATGCCAATGTGTGATGGGAATGGGTGGGAGTGGGATGAATTCTAGCAGGAGTGTGTGGGTGTGGGAATAAAAAATCCATCTATCACAGACCTCTACTGAGAAACAGCTCTATAACAGTAGTGGCTCTAATGTGTTATTTATTATTGGAATAAATTGTAGATGGAGGAACATCAGCCCCTGTGGACCAACAGAATGGAGAAATCCATAAAACTGTAAAAAAGGAAGAAGCTGAAGATGAAAGCTACGTCTGTAACACAGGTTAGACGATGTTTAAATGTTTCTAGACTATAAATTCTTTAGAATTTTTAGTATATCTGTAAAAATATGAGCTGTAACTAATCTGAGTGGCAAAATTATGTGAATGTGAACCTCTACGAAATGCAATTAATTTGAAGGTGAAATTGCAAGGCGTTTTCACTCCGTGTATTGTATTTTTCAGGGATCTTTTAAAGTTTAATCCTCAAAATGCTTGTTTGTGGAAGTATGTCATGTCACAAAAAAAGATTTCTGCAGACCTGAGAAAATGAGCTATTGATGCTTCTCAGGTTGGAGACAAGTCCATCTCTAAAGAGTTTGGACTTCATCAGTCCACTGTCAGATGGACTGTTTTCAAATGGTGGAAATTCAAGTTTATTCTCCCCAAGAGTGGTCGACTGACAAAGATAATTCCAAGACCAAGGTGTGTAATAGCTTGTGAGGTCAGAAAGGAGTCAGTGTGTCTTGAAGCACCGTGAAACCTCCTTACTCAAATCTGACCCTCATCGGATCCCAAACAGGACTTGGAATCGTTGATAAACAGGATATGGTTCCAGGCCATAGCAGTCCAGGTTTCTAGTTCATGACACCACTGCAAACAAAAGCAGCTGGTTGTCAATGGCAGGACACCTAAAGGGTGCCATGACAAGTTTTTTTCTGGTAAGCTCCTGGAAATAAACCAGACAAAGACAGGCAGAGGTGTGTAGTGAAGGTGTCCCCAGTGTCTGGATGGTGGATAAGGAAACTGGGAGCTGCTCGTCCTTGTCGGAGGATAAAACGATCCTTTCTACTGGTGGTCTGTATGGACTGTCCGGAGCCTGTTCACTCTGTTTGTGTGCCCCCATAAAACCACTGCTCCTAACACCACCTAACAGCTAGGTCAGAACGGCCCAGATGGAGGCAATTCATCAAAACGACTATCCTGCTTCTCTCAGTCCAATGATGCTCCCCCTCTCAAAGTCTGTTAACTGGGCAAAATGTCTTCACCAATCTGTCACCAAGAGGTACACTACCCAAAAGTAGCCTCTGAGAGCCTTTTTATAGGTATCACTATATGAAATGCTCTTTTATGGCCTATTGTGGCAGTATCTAATCAGAACACACCTTTAATCATTTACATATCTGACGTATTCTGTCGGCATGCGGATAGAACTGCATGCTGCGTTTTGCAGCAATCCAAGATTTCTGTCTGGGTGATTTTTTTTTTTTTGTCAATGAGTGTATACGTTTTGGTTTAAATGAGACTGTGGGCAGCACAATGGTGCAAGTGGTTAGCGCAGTCACCTCACAGCACCAGAGATCCTCAGATTTATCCTGACCCTGGATTCTCTTTGTGGAGTTTGCATGTCCTTCCCATGTCTGCATGGGTTAACTCTGGATATTTCGGGTTCCTTCCACATTCTAAAGACATGGATTAGATTAACTTATTGCTTTAAATTGGCCCAGTATGAATATGTCCATCTAGTATGTCTGGAGAAAGGACAACGCGGCATTCCAACATAAGAACCTTATCCCATCTGTGAATCAAAGTGGTGGTATGATCATGGTTTGGGCCTGTTTTTGCCAAATTTGGGCCAGGGTGACTTGCCATACTTGATGGAACAATGAATTGTAAATTATACCAGCAAGATCTAAAGGAAAATGTCAGGACATCTGTCCATGAACTCCATGAATCTCAAGAGAACGTGGGTCATACAAGACCCACAGAAATCCTCCTACCAAGGATTGGCTAACGAAGAATAAAGTTAATGTTTTGGAATGGGCAAGTCAAAGTCCTGACCTTAATCCAAAAGAAATGTTGTAGAAGGACCTGAAGTGAGCAGTTAATGTGAGGAAACCCACCAACATCCCAGAGTTGAAGCTGTTCTGTATGGAGGAATGGGCTAAAATTCATGAGAATGTGAATGTTAGGTGATGAATGTGAGAATGTGAAGGTTTGGTGATGAATATTTCCCAGTCCAATTTGGAATTACTCTACTACACCTGTGAGGTATGAACCAAGCCTATGGTGAAATTTCAGGTATTATGAAATTTAACATATCACTGTTTAACTTGTAATATTCATGCACTTGTGATTTGGAGGCAGATAGTTTGACTGCAGGAAATGAAGTCAGATACAATGTGGTTAAATCAAAGGTTTTTAGAGACTGTACCTGGGCCATCAAAAATCCACATTTCTCTTTTGTCCTCTGCAGTGTTTCAAAGGTTCAGGTTCGGGGTAAATGTATATAATTTGGCATTGCATTACCCTCAGATAATTCTTTACAGAATTCTGATTTACAATTTAACTATGGGTGATGCTTTTTTCTTTCCCAGAATTGAACATCGATCCAAAAACTATCCTCCGGTCACACCAGAGCATCAACTCCAGAGAGAAACCATATACCTGCCTAGAGTGTGGGAAGAGTTTCACTCGACGCTCTGCTCTAAAACTTCACCTGGACATCCACATTGGAGAGACACCTTATCAGTGTTCAGAGGGCGGAGAGAGTTTTACTGATGATAATCATCTCATACAACGTCAGCGCATTTACCCTGGAGAGAAACTGTTTCAGTGTTCACAGTGTGGAAAGACTTTTACCGGTAATAATCATCTCAAAAGACATCAGCGTGTTCACACTGGTGAAAAACCGTATCAGTGCTCAGAATGTGGGAAGAGCTTTACTCAACATAGTTCTCTTAGATCACATCAGCTCATTCACACTGGAGAAAAGCCGTATCAGTGCTCGCAGTGTGGAAAAAGCTTCACTCAGCACGGGTGTCTTAGATCACATCAGCGCATTCACACTGGAGATAGACCGTATCAGTGCTCAGAGTGTGGGAAAAGCTTTAATCATCATAATTCTCTTAGATCACATGAACGGATCCACACTGGAGAAAGACCGTATCATTGCTCACAGTGTGGAAAAAGCTTTACTCAACACAGCTGTCTTAAATCACATCAGCGCATCCATACTGGAGAAAGACCATATCAGTGCACACAGTGTGGGAAAAGCTTTACTCAACGTAGTCGACTTCGATCGCATCAGCGCATTCACACTGGCGAGAAGCCATATCAGTGCTCACAGTGTGAAAAGAGCTTTAAGCAAAAGAGCAGTCTCCAAAAACATCAGCACATTCACAGTGGAGAATGACCATGTTACTGCTGACAATGCAGGAAGAGCTTTCACCAAAAAAAGTATTCAAAACCATGTGCGTGTTCACACCGGCAAAAAGGCCGTATCAGTGTTCACAGTGTGAACAGGGCTTTATGCAAAAAACCTCCTCTCCAATCCCATCAGCACATTCATGTTGGTTTGAAACCATATCCAGTCCAGTCGCTCCCAAGATGTTTTGGTGCAGGTTCTAAAATGTTTCGAAAGCTTTAAATGTTCCCAGGAGTTCAGGGTCTTTCAGCATTTTGAAATAGTTTGGAATAACCAGGTATCATCCTCTTAGAGGATTCAAAAGATTACTAAAATGGTTTCTCTTTGATCTCTGGCGTCAACAAGGCCTTTTCACCTAGTGAACTTCCCTCACTGGATATTTTCTTTATTTCAGACCATTCACTGTAAACCCTAGATATGGCTGTGCATGAAAATCCCAGTAGATCAGCCGGATCTGAAAGACTCAGTCCAGCCATCACTTAAATCACTTTTTATCCTCGTTCTCATTCTCAGATTGAGGAGTTCATCTTGAGCATGTCTACATGCCTAAATGAATTGAGTTGTGATAGCTGCATATCTCTGCATAACTATAAGCTGAAACATAGCATCAGATTTTCACAGAAGTTCTAAAAGAAGGTAAAGAGAACCCAATTAAACAAATGAGATAAATATATTGTACTTGGGCAATTATTAATTGAAGAAAACCATAATGTTACAAATCTGTTTTCTGTAAATATTTATCCATATTTCTGTTTTTAAATGAATGCTCCCTTGCTATCTTGGATATCTCCCTCTCCTTCACCACCTTTACATACCTGTTTAATCCAAGTCAGCCTTGCAGGGGTCAGGGGCATAAGAAGCAACACAGGGCACAAAACAGATACCACCCCTGGACGAGGCCCCAGGCTATTGCAGGACACGTCTACACACCAACACTTACTCACTTACACTGGGTCACTTTCAATCTAGGCAAACTCCAGACAGACAGTGACCAGATCACAGGTATTTGGAGCTGTGAGGCAACTGTGCCTCTGTACTGCCTATCTACTTTATCATATAATTGAATTCATATAATTTATTTAACATTTTTTAATGTTTCTCTTATTTTCCATTTTATGTTGGTGGTGGGGGGTAGGTTGTATGTGCTGTTGTTCTCATATTTGATCTTGTGTTTGAGTACTGTAACTAGACCTTTAGAGATTCTCATAAATATATTTTTTTTTACCATTTTTGTTTAGAGTTGTTCTTGCATATGTAATACCCCTAGCAATAAAGGCTACTGATACCAGTATGTGTACTTTTTAATGCTTCTAAAATGAAAACTGTTTAGCATTTTTATGATGTAATGCACCTTTCACAATTAGTGTTCTTCGTCAGTTCATATGTATAAATACTGATTAATTACATATATTTTTATGGAAAAATGTTTTGAGATGTTTTATCTGCTTAAAAAGCTCACTGGCAGCGGGCAGAGGCTCATTTCAGATGAAGAGGCTGATTTCAAAGTGTTCATATTTTGTTTCAAATTAACTGGTTTACCTGATTCGCCAGTCACAAAGGCATGCTTTTTGCCGAGTTTTTTGATTCGAATGAACTAACTAGGTAAAGCCGTAATCCGCTACACTACTTTGAGGCAATGAACTGTTGTAAAAAGCACTATATAAATAAATTTGACTTGACTTTATATATACGACTCACCCATGTCATGACAGATGTTGGCTTTTGTACCCATCGCTGATAACAGTCCGTAACAGACCACTGTCTTTCAGATGGCCTCAGATTTGGCCCAGAGAACTTGGCACCATTACCCATTGATTTGATGTATGGCTTTCACCTTGCATAATAGAGTTTCACATTGTATTTCTTGATGCAGTGGCAGACCCAATCAGAAGATGGTACATGATAACAGTTTTCCAAAGTACTGCCTAGTCCATATTTATCACACTACCATAATGGTTTCTCATGCAGCTGAATGGTGGCTTAAGTCCTGACTGGTGGCTTAATTTTTACACCCACTTGGAGTCCCTACAGCAGATCATCACATATTAGATTTGGCAGAGGTTTTATGCCAGATGCCCATCGTGATGCATTTATTTATGACGTAAGGAATACACCCACAGTGGCTGGGGTTTCTCCTTAAGTGCACCGCTAGTCCTTCACATTGCATGCCCTTCTCTGGTTTAAACCTCTGACACTGTCATCATCATGCAGTGGCTGCTGAGCCACTGAAGCTGCTCTACCACATGGTAGATAGTAAAATAATTACATTTATTGCAATGTAGCATCGACATTGTTAGGAACAGTTTTTCTGATTAGGATCCAGGAGATGAGAAGAAAAAGCCCAACGTGTTGTCCATTCTTAAACCCATCTGATTTATTTCAGGAAGTACATACATACATACACACACAATACGAGAAAACAAACATACAGCACCGTGTGATTCTCTGATTGGTTACTTAATCATAACAATCTGAAAACATATTTACATAGTAGAACCAAAGACTGTGTCTCTAGACTGTAATCCCTGACCTTGAGAAGGCCTTAAACAAAGGCTTTAAATTGAAAACATACTTACTCATAAGTAATATTAACTCATAATGAAAAGATAACGCTACACCATTTGCTTATTAATCAAATTACAAATGATTAAGTATCATGTAGTTTAGGCACCAATTAACTAAATTACACATGAAGATGGGAATAACACAATCTCAAGAACAAGCATTTATGAGTGCTAATTTAAAGCAATTATGGTCTGTTAAGAGTCCTTGCTAATGTCAGTGTGTCCCTGTCAACAATGCTATATCACTATTAAGACTAAACAGCGTCAAAACGCTTCTTTGCAACAACAACAAATGAATCTAAAACTGCTGTTGGCCGGTTCAAATCTTATTTGTGTTCTACAAACAAGGTCTATTTGTCTTTGTACGTGACTGCTGACAATTGCAATTTTAGAATACAGAGAAAACTCAGTATCTTCACACAACTGCTCAATACCAATTAATATAATTAAAATAGGATACAAGAAAATGATTCCTCACAGAAATGTTCATCTGACAATTCTTTCACAAAGTTCGGAAATACATGTTGAACCATGGCCCAATTTTGCTTGGAAAGAATGCCCCAACATTTCTGATAATGGGATTTGTGCTATTTTAACATTAATTTAAAATGTATTATTGTATTACATCTACTATGTTATTGACAGTGTTATGCACACCGGTATGCTATTTACTGCCTTGAGATGTCAGACTGTGCATGTTCAGCAGATTAACCTCCTGCTGGTGAACCTGTAAGACCAGTAACCAGTATAAACCAGATTGGACAAGCATTCATGCTAATAATCAGCAAACTAGACTCCAAAATACAAGACATGTATGTTTTTTAACATAAAGACCAAAACATCTCAGAAAGAAGCATCCTGCTGTTTCCAAACAATTTCAAATTGAGCCAGGAGCCACTCTGTAAACTCAGACACTCCATACTTTGGAGCTTCAGTGCAATACATTGTAAATATCAGTGTAGATATGTACTTTTTTACATATTAATATACATATTATAATACAATTTGCACTATATTGTATATATAATACTACCGGTATATTAATACTGCTGCCACTCATTACTACCTCGAGCCAAGGCAACGACATTTCGTTCTTATGAGCGCTGTACGGTGTAAATTTGAATGACAATAAAAAAAGTCTGTCTGTCTCTGTCTTTCTGTCAGATCTACCCAAAACATCGACCAGTGTTACAGCTCGTCTGATTAGGTGTTGGAAAAATATCACTAGTTTGAAATCACCTAAGTGGAACCAGAAATGTTTGGAGCAGGTGAGACTCTGACCCCTACAGACCACCTAAAGTTAGCGCCAGGTGACAGGACGATTGTTCCACATAATGTTCAGCAAGTGGCCACGTTAACAGAGGAAGTTGCCCTTTTATGATTTCAGTTTAAGTGTATGGAAATTAGACATGTGACCCCAGAGTGCAGCATAAACTCTAGTGAGCAAGTTTTGTTTGGATCAGTCTTAGTGTGAAGCCACATTATATTAGGAAAATCAAGTGACGTGACAGACTTTGATTGAGGTATGATTATTGGTGCTAGATTCACCGGAGCAAGTATTTCAAAAACCGCCAACCTTGTGGCGTTTTCTCATGTAATAGTCTATGGCTGAAAATAACGTGTTAACGAAAGGGAAATTGCAAATCGTTAATGTCAAGCAACTTTCAGCTGGTGCTCCAACAAACTTCCGTATACATATCTCTCCTTAATACAGATAATACAAACAGTGTACTAATGTACAGCATTCGTTTACCTCAAATTGCACGTGTGCAAAGATTCTTTCCACTTCCGTCTTATCCATACCTTTTGGAAATACTGCATTTCCAAATCTGTGCGTGATTAAAGTAAGAATAAAAAAGCAATACATCATTAACATTAACTCAGTATTATCAGCCATCTTTTAAATTACATCTATGATGTCACATCACGAGGAAACGGATCACGATTGGTGCACTTGTGTTTTTTAAGTGAACGTGAATCACTGAAGGTCCGGCTACACACCGAGCAGTAATATGGTTTAAATCCAGTGTGAACACGCTGATGTGATTGGAGATGAATATTTTGCTTAAATTTCTTCCCACACTGTGAGCATCGATACGGTCTTTCTCCACTGTGAATGCGATGATGTGTTTTCAGATTACTACGGTCAGTAAAGCTCTTCCTACACTGTGAGCAGTGATACGGTTTCTCTCCAGTGTGAACGCGCTCATGACTTTTCAGATATTTTTTTCGCGTAAAGCTTTTTCCACAGTCTGAGCACTCATAGGGTCTTTCTCCAGTGTGAATATGCTGATGCTTTTTCAGCTCACTGTGCTCAATAAAGCTCTTTCCGCACTGTGAGCAGTGATGTGGCCTCTCTCCAGTGTGAATGCGCTCATGTGTTTTAAGACCGCTGTGTTGAGTAAAGCTCTTCCCACACTCTGAGCACTGATACGGCCTTTCTCCAGTATGAATCCGCTGGTGTGTTCTAAGACCACTGTGCTGAGTAAAGCTCTTTCCACATACTGAGCAGTGATACGGTCTTTCTCCAGTGTGAATGCGCTGATGTAATCTAAGACCACTATGTTGAGTAAAGCTCTTCCCACACTCTGAGCACTGATACGCTCTTTCTCCAGTGTGAATGCACTCATATTTTATTAGATGTTCATCATCAGTAAAGCTCTCTCCACACTGTGAACGGTGATAAGGTTTCTCTCCACTGTGATTGTCCAGGTGAACTTTTAGAGCAGTGCGCTGAGTATCGATGCTCTGGTGTGACTGCAGGATAGTTTTTGGATCACTGTTCCATTCTGGGAAAAAATAGTCAGAAGAAGATAAAAGAATGCTGTGAAAAATGATCTGAGGTGAAGCTGGATCAATATCAAATTAAATGCTTTTATCCAGAACGTGAACCTACAACTATAATTTTCTCTCTGGAATTCTGCACTGGGTCTTATGGTACACATCCGTTACATGATGTTTATCCTCTGAAAGGGTGCCCTGTGGAATCTGGCACAATGACATAAGCAGGAGAGTCTTGAAAGGGGACATATTATATGAAACTGACCTTGTCAGTGCTTGTGCACATACATTTAGGTATCTAACACAAAAACAGTAATTCCAAAATGGACTGAAACATATGTGTCATAAACTGTTTTGGGAACATACTACAGTGTAGTGTGTAACACGCAATGCAGTTTAACATACAACCATACAGCAAGTAATATTCACATACTCTATTGAACTAAGGACAAGACTTTGATGTAGTCATTCCGAAACATAACTTTATTCTTCTTTATTCACTCTTTGGTAAAACGAATTGTGTGCTTAAGGTTGTTGTCTTGCTGCATGACCCACATTCTCTTGAGATTCAGACCGATGAATCTGAAAATTTGATGATGTTTTTGCTCATATTTATGCAAAAAAAAAAAAAAAAAAAATCTAAAGGGTTCACAAACTTTTATGCACTGACATAAAGATCCAGGATTGGGGTTTGCAGGTCAGTGCTGCTTAACAACCATCTGATGAAAGACAGTTCGCTTTAACAACTGACATCTGAAGGTTATAATAAATTATTATTAAAAAATAAAAATCTGTCTTTTAACTTTGGACACTGTGGCCAAATAGCAAACAACAAATACATGGTACAGTGCTGCCTGACGTATGATGTTACAATATGTGGTACTGCGCTGAACTCTAAGTACCTAATAATGATAATATACAGTAGTATGAAAAAGTTTGGGCACCCCTGATAATTTTCATGATTTTTCTTTATAAATCATTGGTTGTCCAGCTCAGCAATTTCAGGTAAATATATCATATAGCAGATGAACACCGTGATATTTGAGAAGTGAAATTAAGTTTATAGGTTTTACAGAAAGTGTGCAGTAATTATTCAAACAAAATTAGGCAGGTGCAATAAATTTGGGCACCTTGTCATTTGAATACCTTTAGCACTAATTATTGGAACACAAAATATGTTTTGTAAGCTCACTGACCCTTGATCTACATACACAAGTGAGTCCAACTATGATAAAGGGTTAAGGTGGCCAATTGGAAGTTTTTCTCCTCTTTGCATCTTCTCTGAAGAGTGGCAATATGGGAGCCTCAAAACAACTCTCAAATGGCCTGAAAACAAAGGTTGTTCAACATCATGGTTCAGGGAAAGGGAAAAGCTCTCTCAGAGATTTCAGCTGTCAGTTTCCACTGTGAGGAACATAGTGAGGCAATGGAAGACCACAGGCACAGTTCTAGTTAAGGAACTCCCGAAGTGGCAGACCAAGAAAAATCTCAGATAGCAGAGGCGAAGGATGGTGAGAACAGTCATAGTCAAGCCACAGACCACCTTCAAAGACCTACAACCTCATCTTGCTGCAGATGGTGTCACTAATCATCGTTCAACTATACAGCACACTTTGCACAAGGAGAGGCTGTATGGGAGAGTAATGCAGAAGAAGCCTTTTCTGCAGACACGCCACAGTCACTTGAGGTGTGCTACAGCACATTTGGACAATCCAGCTTCATTTTGGAATAAAGTGCTGTGTACTGATGAAACTAAAATTGAGTTATTTGGACATAACAAGGAGCGGCACACATCCCAAGACAAACATTTGCTACCCACAGTAAAATTTGGTAGCGGTTCCATCAGGCTGCGGGACTGTGTGGCCAGTGCAGGTACTAGGAATCTTGTTAAAGTTGAGGATCGCATATTCCAGTTAATATCTCCAGATTCTTGAGAACAATGTTCAAGAATCAGTGACAAAGTTGCACCGAGGCCAACGACCCAAAACCCTGCTCAAAATCTACTAAGGCATTCATGCAGAGGAACCAGTACAACATTCTGGAATGGCCATCTCAGTCCCTAGACAAATGTGAGCTGTCCATGCTCGGAAACCATCAAACCTGACTGAACTGGAGATGTTTCTAAAGAAGAATGGTCCAAAGCACCTTCAACCAGAATCCGACTGGAAGCTGTAGGAAGCGTTTAGCGGCTGTTATTTCTACAAAATGAGGATCTACTAAATATTGATGTAATTTTTCTGCTGGGGTGCCCAAATTTATGCACCTGCCTAATTTTGTTTGAATAATTACTGCACACTTTCTGTAAATCCTATACACTTCATTTCACTTCTCAAATATCACTGTGTTCATCTGCTATATGATATATTTAACTCAAGTTGCTGATCTGAACAACCAATGATTTATAAACTAAAATCATGAAATGATCAGGGGGTGTGCCCAAAACTTTTTCATACGACTGTATTAACTCCTATGTTAACTGCTTTGGACCTGTACTGGCAGTGTTTTGTCACAGGCATTATCTTGTTGCAGCCAGCTGGTTCACCTCAAAACAACAAACGAACTTCAACGGCCAATCAACACTGCAGATCATGTGCAGAGGCGGGTTATTCATTCCTAAACGGTCCCTTGGGCTTGTTAGCTCACGTTTGGACTAGAGACGACGTTTTTTTTCGGCTGAATGTGTTTAGAGAACTTTTTTTTCGACCAGCGAACCATTTAAACATCGTCTCACCTGTCTTACAGATGTAGCTTTCAGCTTCTTCTTCTTCTCTTTTTAATAGCTTTCTGGGATTTCTCCATTCTGTTGGTCCTACAGTGGCTTTGATTCTCCATCAGAAGCTCCCACAACACTCTTGTCTTCACAATCCTCACAAGGAGATTCACAAAAAGCACTATAATAAAAAAAAAAAATCAATAAATTAAATAGGCATAATGAAAAGAACAGCAGCTCCATTCAGCATCTTTCTTCATCCAACACTTTTCAAAATGTTGAGACTCAGTGTTTTACATAGAATTGTTCAAAATAGGATTTATTTTTACCTGTGAGAGAGGCAGGAGCCCACTTCCTCATGGTTTTTCTGACTTTTCTCTTTCTTTTCTTTCCTTCCCTTCTGTTGACTTTTTTGGAATCCATTAGAACTCTTCTAAATAATAAGAAGCACATTGGTACATTTATCACTTCAGCCAAACAAGAACAATTCTTCTAAGAAAACACCAGCTGTAGTTGTGCATATAAAAGCATTATCTCAACTCCCTATGTAGTGCACATGTAGTGTATATAAAGCATCACTCTCATTCCCTATGTAGTGCACTATGTAGTGTGGATCCAGCATTCTCCTACTCACCTACGTAGTGCATTATGTAGTTGTGCATTATTCATTTAAAGCATTATCCTCACTCCCTATGTAGTGCACCTATTAGTGTGTATCAGCATATCCTCACTCCCTATGTAGTGCACTATGTAGTGTGTATCCAGCAAATTATCCTCAATCCCTATGAGTGAACTATGTAGTGTATATTAAAGCATCACCTCCATTCCCTATGTAGGCAATATGTAGTGTGTGTATCCAAGCATTATCCTCACTCCATATGTAGTGCCAACTGTAGTGTGTATCCAGCCATTATCCTCACTACTATGTAGTGCATTATGTAGTGTGCATTAAAGCATTATCCTAACTCCCTATGTAGTGCACTATGTAGTGTGTATCCAGGCATTATCCTTCACTCCTATGTAGTGACTAGAGTGTGATCCAGCATTATCCTCACTCCCATGTAGTGCACTATGTAATGTGTTTATCAGCATTATCCTCACTCCCTATGTGTGCATATGTAGTGTGATAAAGCATTTATCCTCACTCCCAATGTAGTGACCACTATGTAGTGTGTATCCAGAATTTATCCTCACTCCCTATGTAGTGCAATATGTTAGTGTGTATCCAGGCAGATCCTCACTCCCTATGTAGGCACTATGTAGGGAGGATAAATCCATGGGAGGGTATCTGTTATCGAGAAGCTTGAGTGGACTTACCTTGTGTGTTAAAAGCCCGAACAGCGCTAAGAGCTTCTACTCCACAATTATTAGTGGTAAACTGGATCAATCAAAGATAAAAAGCTTTTAGATCCACAATGGAGAAAACACTGTCTGGAGGTAGAACCTAACCGAGAACCCACAAAAACACATCTGCATCTTCTTTTCTGACGTTGGAGAAGTAGCATTGTGCTCCTTACTGCCACCCTTTGGGCTGGAGGGTTGAGTTGATGGCGGAACTCCTTCGGAATTATAAACCTCCAATAATGATAAACCTCCAATTTCAAATTCAGCTATTATAAATACATGAGAAAGCTGTCATCAAATAGCAGTTACCTAACCGTAAAAGGCGTATTTCACTAAATAAATGTGGTTTTAATCATTCGGATGAACAGATTATAGATTGAATGGCCCCAAACCTACACCTGAATAAACATAAAAATGTTAGGGACAAAACCTGATGCAAACAGTGTGTTAATTGAATGACAGACACCTGGTCTGAATCCATGGTGCTATATTTGTAATTTCAGGGATTAAAGTCAAGATGACCAGCTAAACTGCCTCTCCTCCTTCTGTCCAAATAATATAATATGTGTTTTAAGTTTATTCAACTGTAGTAGACTTTGGCTCCTCCAATTTGTTAAATTTGTAATCTGTTCATGGTTATGATATCATGAATTTATATTTTTCTTTTTATTGTGAGTTTTTGGTGAAAAAAGCTCTTTAAGATTAGTAAACATATCATATATTTAAAGGTAGCTTTCTCAATGTTTTAAATGGATGAATATGACACAGGTTTACAATTATTTAATGGAGTTTCATCCAAGTACTTCTTTTTCAGGGTGATTACGTGCAGCAGCTCTCTAGCTCAAACGGTGGCAGTAAGGAGGCACAATGTTACTTCTCTAACCTCAGAGAAGAAGAAACAGATGGGTCTTTGTGTGGGTAATCCATTAGGTTCTACCTTTAAGTGTGATTTTTTTTTGTTCCATTGTGGATCTAAAAGCTTCATTCCATGATTGATAATTAATCCCAACGTTCAGCATCTGATATTAACACTAATATTGTGGATTCGAAGCTCTTAGCTCTGTTCTGCTTTAACACACAAGGTAAGCTGGTGTTTCTAATAAAGTAGCTGAAATGTTAAAGGTTGAACATGATATTGTCCAGAACTTGCGTTTTCTAGAAGAATTGTGCTTGTTTGGCTGAAGTGTGTGAATGTACCAATGTGCTTCTTATTATTTAGACGAGTTCTAATGGATCCAGCAAAAGTTAGAAACCATCAAGAAGTGGCTCCTGCTCTCTCACAGGTAAAAATAAATCCTATTTTGAACAATTCTATGTGAAACACTGAGACTCCACATGAAAAGTGCTGGATGAAGAATGGAGCTGCTGTTCTTTCACTATGACTATTTAATTTATTGAATTGTTTTTGTACTGTAGTGCTTTGGTGATTCTCTTTGTGAGGATGTGAAGACAGAAAGTTGTGGAGCTTCTGATGGAGGAACATCAGCCCCTGTGGACCAAGAGGATGAAGAAATCCAGAAGATTATAATAAAGGAAGAAGATGAAGATGAAGATTACTGTAAGAAACAGTGGTGCTACAAAACTCTCCTAACAGGGCTTTCTCCAATTGGAGAGTAAATGATTCTCTGTCTTCTAAATTTTAATCTGTCTGGGTTTGAATTCATGCTGAGAACCAGCTCTGTAACAGTAATGCCTCTAATTTGTTATTTATTATTTCAATAAATTGTAGATGGAGGAACATCAACTCCTGTGGACCAGCAGAATGGAGAAATCCAGAAAGCTGTAAAGAAGGAAGAAATAGAAGATGAAAGTTATGACTGTTCAACAGGTGAGGCGATGTTTAAATGTTTCTAGACCAAAAGGTATTCAACCATCTGCTTTGCTATTGCTTCATAGACTGGCTGAGTTGATTTTGAATGTTAATCATTTATTTGTCTTACTAATGTTGAGTTAGAGGCAATCCCAGGTAGATTCCAGCATCTTCCATCCTCACCTGTGTTCAATAGCTGAACTCTACGACTCCATTCTTTCAGTTCTCTGATTCAGATGAAAATTGGTTAAGACTTACGGATTTATATTACGAGGAGGCTTGCCAGTTGTGGTCTAAATTGACCTCAAGGGGGCGGTACAATATGTAATTATAGACAAATTATGCAAAATTAACAAATTTGTCACTCAATTTAAATTAAAGAACTGCAGATGGTGTATCTCTGAGACCCATTTCCCAACTTCACATTCATGCAACCCAGAAGGTCTTGGCTTGAGCAAATACCCCCTCCTCCACCTCTAATTCTCTCCTCGCTGACTGATTAAGAATATCAGAGACCACAGCAATAAACGCTGCACATGCGCAAACTACCCATAATCTGGCTTCTGTCTCAGGAAGGTCCCATACTCGTGTATAGGCCCTCATTGGACTACTTCGTGCTTGGATCACAGGAATTACTGCTTGCAGCTATATTTAATTTGATTCTGATATTGCTTAACCTCAGGTTTTTCTAAATATTTTATGACACTTTTTTTCCCCCCAGATTTGAACAGCAATCCAAAAAGTATCCTCCAGTCACACCAGAGCACCGGCACCAGAGACAGACCATATCTTACTGATGATGATCATCTGAAAAAGCATGAGCGCATTCACACGGGAGAAAGATCATACCAGTGCTCAGAGTGTGGAAAAAGCTTTAGTCAACAGAGCGTCCTTAGATCACATCAGCGCATCCACACTGGAGAAAGGCCGTATCAGTGCTCCGAGTGTGGGAAGAGCTTTAAGCAAATAACCCATCTACAATCACATCAGCGCATTCACACTGGACTGAAGCCATATCAGTGCTCTCAGTGTGGGAAGAGCTTTACTGAGCTTGGGAATCTGAAAAAACATCAGCGCATTCACACTGGAGAGAAACCGTACGAGTGCGCTCAGTGTGGAAAGAGCTTTAGCGAAAAAAGGACTCTTCAAAATCATGAGCGCATTCACACTGGAGAGAAACCATACCAGTGCTCTCAGTGTGGGAAGAGCTTTACTGACCATTCTAATCTGAAAACACATGAACGCATTCACACCGGCGAGAAACCGTATCAGTGCTCGGAGTGTGGGAAGAGCTTTACTGAGCACTCGAATCTGAAAACGCATCAGCGCATTCACACTGGAGAGAAACCGTATCAGTGTTTACAGTGCGGGAAGAGTTTCAAGCAAAAAAGTATTCTTCAAGACCATCAGCACGTTCACACCGGCAAAAGGCCGTATCAGTGCTCACAGTGTGAGAAGAGCTTTACCCTGAAGAATAGTCTCCAAAAACATGAGCGAATTCACACTGACGAAAGGCCGTTTCAGTGCTCTCGGTGTGGGAAGAGCTTTAAGCGAAAAATTCACCTCCAGTCACATCAGCGTGTTCACACTGGATTGAAACCGCATCAGTGCTCAGGGTGTAGCCAGATCTTCAGTGGTTCACGTTCACTGAAACAGCACCAGTGCTCCAATCTGGATCCGTGTTCTGTTGATGTGATTTTATAGATTTCATGTAAAGGGTGTTTGATAATAATGAGGTAATATTAATGATGAATTGCTTTGCTATGGCTACTGAAATCACTAACATGTATGAAAATGCAGTGTTTCCGAAAGACTTGGTTAAGACAATCCTCAAAGTGGAAAGAATCTTAGTAAATGAGGTGCTATCAATATGGACACTGACTGGTCACTTTATAAGATACACCCAACTATTATCATGTTGGACCTTCTCTGGCTTTTAGGACTGCCGTAATTCGACAAGACAAAGATTCCACTAGGTGTTGAAATCTTGATATTGACCCATGAGGACAGGACAGCTCACAGTTGACTCAAAGTATTGACATGTCTATCTGAACAGCCTGTTCTACTTCGTCTCAGAGATGCTCTATAGGATTAAGACATGGGGACTTTGAAGGCCAGGCATGTAAGGAAAACTCACTTATGTTCCTGCATTCAATCCGTGACTATATGAATGCATGAACCTTGAACTTTGTCTGGCGCAATTCTTAGATAAGCCCTACTGTCCAAATGTCCATCCACAGGTATCAGAGGACCCAGGGTGTGCCAAGAACACATTCCATACACTAATATTCCAATTCCACCAGTCTGAGCTGTTACACCTGATGTCCTATTCTCTATGTGAAGACAAATGGACCATCCAGATTATCAGCAAAAGGTGCAAAAGCCTACATCTGTCATGGGATATGTGACTTATATGTGTGGACAAACCATTGATGCAGAGGCGTATACTGGGCTTTTAGAGAGAGGTACGCTGCATCAAGAATCAAGGAGACGTTTTTACCTGGAGGTCCTTGATTATATCTACATGCCCTACATATGGCGTGATTGCACTTAACTGTTCTACTTGCAACCCATAATTGTTTCCTATTGAACATGTACAGAGCATCATGAAGACAAGAATCAGACAATGGGAACAACGGACTTTTGAGCAGCTGAAGTCAAGTTTTGTCAAGCAAGAATGGGCAAACAGTATTAGTATCTTCAGTTCCCAAATGATAAAAAAGTCACATTAAAAGGAAAGGTGATGTAACACACTGGTAAACAATGTCCACATTGATTTTCAGTGTGTTGTAGGCATCAAATTCTAAATTTGTTTATATTGACAAATTATAATTAAGATGGCCAGTGAAAACAGTGGAAATAGTTCCTTTGTACTGCAGTTAAAGGCCAAATTGTATGAACAATAAACAGTTTCATGGTTTTAATATAATTTACCAAATGTTTTTTTGCTTGTAAACAACACTGCAAAAACCTAATAACAGAGATTTGCAAACACTTAATCCATTTGAGTACATTCCAATCAAGAGAGTTTGTGAATATGTGTACGTATGTGCAGTGGGGCAAAAAAGTATTTAGTCAGCCACTGATGAGAGAGGTCTATAATTTTCATCATAGGTACACTTCAACTATGAGAGACAAAATGAGAAAAAAAGAAAATCACATTATAGGATTTTTTAAGAGATTAATTGTAAATTATGGTGGAAAATAAGTACACTGCTCAAAAAAATAAAGGGAACACTCAAATAGCACATCCTATATCTGAATGAATGAAATATTCTCATTGAATGCTTTGTTCTGTACAAAGTTGAATGTGCTGACAACACAATCACACAAAAATCATCCATGGAAATCAAATTTATTAACCAATGGAGGCCGGGATTTGGAGTCACACACAAAATTAAAGTGGAAAAACACACTACAGGCTGATCCAACTTTGATGTAATGTCCTTCAAGACAAGCAAAATGCGGGCCTAGTATGGGGGTTGGCCTCCATTTGCGGTATGACCGGGTGCGGGGCCTACCCTGGGCATTCTCATTAGAAGGTGGCAGTTGTCTCCTGAGGGGGGGGGATCTCCTCCAGACCTGGACTAAAGCTCCGCCAAAAACGTCCTAACAGTCTGGTTCAACTGAAGCGTGTTGATAGAGCGAGACATGATGTCCCATGGTTGCTCATCGGATTCAGGTCTAAATAGAGGAACGTGGCGAGTGTCCCGTCCATAGGCTTCAATGCCTGCATCTTGCAGAACTGCTGGAGCACACTGCCAGCCACATGAGTTCTAAGCTTGTCCTGCATTAGGAGGAACCCGAGTGCCAACCGCACCAGCCATGGTCTGCACAAGGTGACTGAGGATCTCATCTTTACGGTACCGGTAATGGAGCATTAAAAGACAGGCTACCAGGATACCTGAGATCTTGAGGCCCTCGCAAAGAAATGCCACCCCACACCATTATTGACCCACTGCCAAACCGGTCATGCTGAAGGATGTTGCAGACAGCAGATTGCTCATCCCCGGCGTCTCCAGACTCTGTCACGTCTGTCACATGTGCTCAGTGTGAACCTGCTTTCATCTGTTTCAAAGTGTCACATACTTTTGCCACTTACTAATACGTAATATTGGATCATTTTCCTCAATAAATAAATGACCAAGTATAATAATTTGTCTCATTTGTTTAACTGGGTTATCTACTTTTAGGAGTTGTGTGAAAATCTGATGATGTTTTAGGCCATATTTATGCAGTAAAATAAAAAATTCTAAAGGGTTCACAAACTTTTGTGTTGGCACCTCTGAAATCTTTCCAGAAAATGAAGTATTCCTACCAGAAAATGATTGCAATTACAGGTTTTGTCATGCACATGTTTATTTCCTTTATGTGCATTGGAATAATACAAAAAAAAAAAAAACAGAGCCAAAAAGCCAAACTTGATATAATTTCACACAAAACTCAAAATATGGGCTGGACAGAATTATTGCCACCCTCAACTTAATATTTGGTTGCACACCCTTTGGAAAAAATAACTGACATCAATCGCTTCCTATAACCAAGCTTCTTACACCTCTCAACTGGAATTTTGGACTCAACAGCAAAGCAATTTTAAATCTCTACACACGTGTTCGATGGGATTTAGATCCGCACCCATTGCTTACCACTCTAGAACTCTCCAGTGCTTTTTCCATCCATTTCTGGGTGCTTTTTGAAGCATGTTTGGGGTCATTGTTCTGCTCGTAGACCCATGACCTAGGACACAAACCCAGTTTTCTGACACTGGCCCCTACATTGTGAGACAAAATCTTTTGGTAATCTCCAGATTTCATGATGCCCTGCACACAGTCACGACACCGAGTGCCAGAGGCAGCAGAACAACCCCAAAACATCTTCGAACCTCCACCATATTTGACTGTAGGTACTGTGTTCTATTCTTTGTAGGTCTCATTCCGTTTTCGGTAAACAGTAGAATGAGTAGTTTTCCCAGAAGGATTTTGGCTTAAGTATGTACAATTTGGCAAACGGCAGACTAGCTTTTTTATGTCTCTGTGTCAGCAGTGGGGTCCTCCTGACTCTCCTGCTATAGCGTTTCATTTCATTCAAATGTCGCTGACACTGCACCCTGAGCCTGCAGGACAGCTTGAATTTCTTTGCAACTTGATTGGGGCTGCTTATCTACCATCCAGACTATCCTGCGTTTAAGTTTTCTCTTCCGTCCACATCCAGGGAGATTAGCTACAGTGCCATGGCTTGTAAATTTCTTGATTATGTAGCACACTGTGAACAAAGGAACATCAAGATCTCTGGAAATGGCCTTGTAACCTTGAGATTGTTGATATTTTTCCACAGTTTTGGTTCTCAAGGTCTCAGACGGTTCTTTTCTCCTCTTTCTATTCTCTATGCTTAGTGCGGTGCACACAGACACACAATGCAAAGATTGAGTCAACTTCTCACCTTTTTATCTGGTTTCAGTTGTGATTTTTATATTGCCCACATCTGTTACTTGTCACAGGTGAGTTGAACCGAGCATCACATTCTCGAAACAACAAAGTTACTTACCCACAATTTTGAAAAGGGTGCCAATAATTTTGTCCGGCCTCATCCCGTTGAGCAAACTCCCTTCCGCTCTCCACACAGCTGAGTGCCTCTTTGAATACGTTTTCCGCCTCTTTGGCATCCCGGAGGACAACGTCTCGGACCGGGGTCCCCAATTCACCTCCGCGATCTGGCGAGCGTTCATGGACAAGCTGGGTGTTTCCGTAAGCCTCTCCTCTGGGTACCATCCCGAGTCTAACGGCCAATGTGAATGCTCCAACCAGTAGTTGAAGAAATTTCTGCGCTTGTACTGCATGCGCAACCCGCGGGACTGGAACCGGTTTCTCCCTTGGGCCAAGATCACGCAGAATTCCCTCTGCCACTCTTCCACGGGCCTCACACCTGGGGCTTCAACCGCCCTTCGTCCCGTGGGATTCCACCGCTTCCGAAGCCCCGGCCGTCGACAACTGGTTCCGACCCGGGCAAAGAGGAGGTGTGGTGCCAGGTCCACCAACGCATCGACCGAGAAATTCGGCACCGGCTTCCTGCTCCAGCCTACTGCCCGGGGGATCGGGTTTGGCTGTCTACGCGGGATCTTCGAAACGTTCAGGGAAGTACTCAATTCTCACCTCGTTACCTGGGACCATTTAAGGTCATTAAACAAACCAGCGATGTTACCTATCGCCTTGACTTGCCTCCTCACCTTCGCATTTGCCCTACCTTCCATGTCTCTCTCCTCAAGCCCTGGGTCCCCAGGCCGCTGGCTGACTCGTCTCCCGCGGACCAGCCCCCGCCTCCACCTACACGGTCCGCCGCCCTCTGGACTCTCGTCGGCGGGGCTCGCGCCTCCAATACCTCATCGACTGGGAGGGTTACGGCCCGGAGGAGCACTGCTGGGTCGATGCTAAAGATGTCCTGGACCCCCTCCTCGTTCAGGAATTCCACTCTGCTCGTCCCGACCGCCTGGCACCCAGGCCTCGCGGCCGTCCTCGCAAGTCCTCCTCGGGTTCTTGGGCCGCAAGCACCAGTCGGGCCCCCGTCTGCACGGGTCCTTCGAGGGGGGGTACTGTCACGCCTGCTGCCAGCTCAGCTCCTCACACCCGCATTCTGCAACGCTCATTGTCACCCGCCGCCAGCTCAGCTCCTCACACCCGCATTCTGCAACGCTCATCGTCACCATACTACTAAATAACTAACTTTGCCTCATTCCTCGACTCAGCCTTCCCCTATATAAGCCCTCGGGAGGGTGCTGCTCTCATCTCCTGCAACATTGCCCATAGTCTTATGGCCCAATTGGTTAGGGGCTGACTATCCAGAGCAGGGGTCAGGCAGCAGACAGACCGGCTTAACCAACTGTCTGCTGGTAGCCATGCACCGTC